>VZTY01000722.1:42634-78422 GCA_013400935.1 Turnix velox | reverse complement strand
TTGCTGAGGGTGCACTCCATCCCACTGTCCATATCTCCTACGAAGATGTTCAATAGATATCAGATATTAATATTTCTTCATTTGATATTTCTTCATTTGATCTCTGGACATTCTTCATCTATTCTCATTTTGACATTTCTTTATTTCCTAACTTTCTTATCCCTTCCTCTCTCGCAGAAACACAGAATGCAAACACATACAGCTTTTGCTTCCTTTTCCTGACTCTTTCCTGAGTCCTCCTTTCTGGCCTGTCTCCCTGGAGGAAGAGTACCACTCCCATAAAACAAGGAAGTTCTCCAAACACTTCAAACATTTCCTCCCCAGAGTAACTCCTTGGCATGCTATTCTGCTGTACACTAACTAAGGAGCAGCAGGGAATAGCTTCCTTTTGAATAAGTGACAGACAACTTATTTACTGTGTGCAAGAATGGAGATAACCACTGACTATGTGATAGCTCATCTAGTCATCAGTGATTTTCGAAAAAAAAGAGCACTGATCACTTTAAAAAAAAAAAGTATAAATCGTGCTATAATGGCACATCAGATCAGAGAACTGGTGTAACACTCACACATCTTTGAGAAACCCAGCTTCACATGACCACCAGTGACATCAGTGGGCCTTTTTTTAGGCGGTGAGACAATTGTGGTCAACAGAATGCACACTCTTTCACTTTCCATCCTCACACAGCCCAGCCACAAAGGACTCGGTACTTAAAAGCTTCCCTTGCATTGCCTGTGTCCACAGCAGCGCCTCTGCCGGCTCCACACAGCAGTTTTTTCCAGCAGTTTTTTTCCTGAATTGCCTAAGATTACATGAAGTGGAAAAAGAAACAACTTTTGCCCCAGGTTATCTTCATCTTGCATTCGTTCTTTTTCCTGAAAGTGCTAATAAGTGAAATTGAAATCAATTTGGAGATCTGTCTTTCTTTCCACGTGCCTTTCTTTTACAGTGTGTTTTTTCATTTTTTTTCTACTTGTTTTGGATTTTTATTTTAATAAAACCCAGTGATACAGACAGCAAATAATAGCAATATGCAACATCTTATAGGCTTTCCCCCCCCTTTCATTAAAAGAAAAGGAATTTTAATCACTTGCTGAACCATACCAATTTACCTGGTCATATTTTTTCACAATTATTTCTCTGAATATTGCACTGTGGCAACAGGAAGACTATTCTAAACGTCAAGACTGAGAGAGCTTTCCAGATCTGGCCTATATCCTAACTGCATTTGGATTCCATATTGAAATCCTGAAGCTTCAGTACTCGATGTGTCCCAATAGGACCAAAACTGCCCTCACACCACTGCCCAGTTTATCTCAGAATGCTTAAACCTAAACAATTCCCACAGAGCTGTTTTTCAAATTCAGCTGGCAATAGTACTGACTTGGGACACATGGATTTTAGAAGAAACTCAAGAGACATGGATTAAGGATTGGTTACAGGAGAATCAAAGTCATTCAAGAAGAAATGTTCTGCTTTCTCAAGGTGCTTACACATCTTCCCAGTACCTAAGTGACTGTGGATAGTGTGACCATCCCTGAACAAAACTAACACAGAATATCAGGGATTGGAAGGAACCTCAAGAGATCATCTAGTCCAATCCCCCTAGCAGAGCAGGAATACTTAGACAAGGTCACACAGGAACACATCCAGATGGGTTTTGAGTGTCTCCAGAGAAGGAGACTCCACAACCTCTCTGGGCAACCTGTGCCACTGTTCTGTCACCCTCACAGTGAAAAAGTCCTATCTCAGATTCCTGCGGAACCTCCTGAGGTCCATCTTGCACCCATTACCATAAGAGGTCAGGTTAACACGTAAGAAACAAAGTTACCACTCCATACAACTCACTGTGGTGAGTGAGGTCAAGAGGAGAAAGCTTTCTCTCCATAAAAATAACAGCAAAAGTGTGAAAACCCACAGATGTATTTATCTGTACCTTTTATTGGCATATACACCTGTTTTTATGGGGATCACCAATGCAAACTACAGGCAGCACAAAGCAGACCTTTGTAACCAAAGGAGCAGGGGTTGTTCAACCTGGAGAGAAGGCTCAGGGGGGACCTCAGAGTAGTTTCTCAATACCTGGAGGGGGGTACTGAAAGGCTGCGATAGGATTTTTTTAATAGGATATGTAATGGCAGGGCTAGGAATAATGGATGTAAATTGGAAGAGGGGAGATTCAGGCTAGAGATAAGAAACTTCTTTCCTGTGAGGGTGGTGAGACACTGGAAGAGGTTGCCCAGAGAGGCTGTGGATGCCCCCTCAATCCCTGGAGGTGTTTAAGGCCAGGCTGGATGAGGCACTGAGCAACCTGGTCTAGTGGGAGGTGTCCCTGCCCATGGCAGGGGGGTAGGAACTTGATGATCTTTAAGGTCCCCTCCAACCCAAACCATTCTTTGATTCTATGCTCTCAGACACAACAGACTCGTATTACTGGAAATAAACAGTGGTCAAAACAGAGACAATGTTCAGACATTTGCTTTAAAGTGTCTCATCCTTTCCACCTGCCAGCATAGGCTACGGAAGACACACTCTAGTTAGCATATTACTGACAGGCTGATGAGAAAGCTCCTGTCAGACACTGGCCAGCCGGGTGTTTGAGACAAAACGCACAGCCCCAGCTGACTAGTTAGGGAAAGACTGGTGAGGTACAATTACAGAGGCATATGACAAGCTTTCATGCTTGAGTGACTTGAGAACTGATGACATGGCTTTAAACAGCAATACTTCCTACCTCTGGTCACAAAACAGCAATAAGTCAACTGATGCACTGTTGTAAAATCATGATTTATTCCTTTGCTTTGAATACATGAGAGTGTGTTATGATGTTCTGGTAGACTACCACAGCAGGTGCACTTGGGGCCGAAACATCTAGGGTCTGCCTCCAGCATGCATAAAATCAATGCTGTAGTTCAGCCTTCCTGGAAAAACCATCCCCAGCCCTTTAATAATTTACAGAAAGGCTGAATTAAAAACATTATTTGTACTGGAACTCACATAGCTCCACACAACTAATAAGAATACATGCAGATGCAGTGATGTGTGAGTAAAAGCTGCTGTGCAAGAACACAGAGTGTGACATTTAGGAAAGGTTTTCCTTTTACTGTTAAAGTGAAATAGCTAACAGCCATTACTGTGAATAGATCAATTCCTTTGTTTCATTCACTCTTTCATTTAATCAAAAGCAATTTATTTTCCACAATTTACTGTTCAAAAGCCAGAGATAGTAATTTTTGTTAGAAATAGATCCTCAGGCTGGCAGAATCCATCTCACTCTAACGCTAAGCCTGAAGCAAGCTGTGAGGTTGGTGATAATCACATTATTAAAGTAGTTGGAAAGTCAAGCTAATAAAAGAATCAACAGTAAGGGCAAATAATGACCCACAAGCTATGACAAAAGGAGCAGTGGGAAGTTTCCACTTTTATCTTTGTACTAATTGGCAGGGCAAGTGGACAAAGATCTTCACCAAAGGATTTTTTGAAGGGGGGAAATCAATTTAAAGAAAGATGCAAAAAACTACACAACAACAGGAAAAATCGGAAGATTAATATAAAATGAAGCCTGGTAGACAGAAATAAAATCTAGGCTGACAATTGAAACACACCCTCAGGATAAAATGGTACTTATCTTCTCTTTCTTTAGAAAAAATTAAATTAAAAGCTCTACTTAGCAGCTTAAAATAGACAAACTTCTTTTATCTTTCTCTATTTTCATCCAAAGTATATTTTCTTTTTAAATACAGATTAATTTCCCTCTCCCCTTTTCCATTACAGGACTGATCCTTCAACTTTAATATAATGAAAGCATGAAATTTAATTGGGCAGAAATGCCAGACAAAGAATTCCTGAACATAAGTAAGTGTAGTTTCACACTGCTGGCCCCTCACGAGAAGGGTGAGGAGAAAGTGAGCAAGGCCTTGAATTATACTTTTTGTTATCAGTCATTGTTCTGAGACAGTGAACCAACACAGGGCTGATAACTTGGAGGTGACATCACAACCCCGTCTTTGTGAACTGACAGAAACACTTGATATTCAGTTAACCCCAAAGATAAGGCACAACTCCCTTAACAGAAACTTGTACTTGATAGAACTATTTTTGAACAAACAATCTTTTCAAACATCAAGCTGTAATTTAGGAATATTAAAACACCACCTTTCCAACACATAGCACAGTTGTGCTGTGTTTTGTACACAAGAGTAAAACAGCACAAACCCTGCAAATGCTAACGGCCAAATACACTCCATTTGATTATTTATATCTAACACTTCAAAGAATTATCTTATGCCAAAACTACAACTGATCCTTGGCAATGCAATGATTACAGGAGATACTGAAAGGTGTTCAGTTTACCTTTTAAACCATATTGGCCTTTAAAGAAGCAAGCCTCATGTCAGTCCTGTTCTGTATATGAAGGAGACCAGGCTCCTGATAAGCCAGGTCTGTTTTTCCATTTTATCATAACTCACAAGTGCAAGTGAAAATTAATCCAATTCTGCATCAAAAGCAGATCCGACATGATGTGGCTGCAATTTCATTTAGCTACAAAGTTTAAGAAAAATAACCAGTGGCAAAGAAAATGAAATTGATGTGATAATTCTTTTTATTTAATCTGAAATCTATTATTTACATTACCACCTAGGGAGATGCTTTAGGTCCAAATGCCAATGTAAATGACCACTGTTGCTACTTATTCTTGGGAGAGTGATACAGATTGTTTTCAAGTGAGGACACTTAGAAAGATGACTATTACTCCATCGCAACATTTGGAATAAAGAGCTGAATTTTAATCAAAAGTTAAAGTTGCTCCTGACCAGCATATTATATCAGTTGTTCTGTAAAATGCTCCAGAGAGCTTGTAATCTAAATAAAGAAATAAGGTAGTCCTGACCAGCACAGTGTTATTGTGACAACTTCTCCTGTCATATCATAGCAATGGAGATCAGCTGAGATGTTCAGCCTAACAAAAATGAGTCTTAAGAGGATCCAAATGTAGGCTGAGAGTGTGATTCTAAATCATGTCAAGCAGACAGACACGTGCTCACCTGCAGGATTAATCTTTCACAGGCACAGACCTGCCATCACGATTCCTATCTCCTCTCTACTGGAGCAAGAAAAGAGGTTTGACTGGGGCATCATTGGAGCTGAGGGGTTTTTTTATAGTGGGTTTTATTTTTTCTGGGTATGTGTTGTTGTTGGTTTTGGTTTTGTTTTTTTTTAATATAGCAAGCTGGATGTCAGACTGGCAAAAAACTGAAAAACACAGTCCCAAATTTGATTTCACAGTTTTGCTACATTGTGTGAACTTCCACTAAGCCAAGTTCTTGGAAAGACCTTTCCCTTCAAATTCTCTTCACCCATTTAGATATTGTAACACTCAGCTCTTCCCTGAGCCTCTTCAGGGGCAGGGAGAAGAAAAAAAGTATGATAGTACATGACATACATTTCCTGAGATAAACTAAAATCTTTAGCAGTTAAAAAGCACAGCATAGACTGGCAATTCGAAGATTGCTTACATTCCTACCATAGATAGATTTGTAACACCTGACAGCCTTTTATGGTGATTCTGAATCTTCTCTATCTTCAATTTACTTTTGACTCAAAAGAATTAAAAGAAGTTTTACCTACTATTTATAATGCAAAATTCTCCCTCACATTCCTGTATTGGAAATTTGCAGCACTAACTCTTTGAAAGTGTTATTTTTTAGTACCATGTTCAAACCTTGTACCTGCAAGTTGAAAAGAGCTGCAAGTTTATTTGGTAGTAAAATTAGCAGTGTTTAGGAACATAAAAGTTGATTTTCTACTATAGAAAGCATAGGAAACATTTCTTCATGCAGCACTGATGAAAAAAGAAGGTATTTTCAATTACTGGGTTTAACAGGTTAAATATTCTGCAAGACAAATATAATCTATTGTAAACATTGATTATAAAGTGATAATCTTGTACCAGTGTAAACTAATCTTGGGGATTTTTCTTTTAAATAGGATATTTTAAAATCTCATAAGATTCTGCAAAGAGTAAAATAAAATAACATCTGAATATTTAGTTATATTTGAAAAATTAAGCACAACATTCTTCTATTAAGCAATAAGAGGAAGGAAAAAAAAAACCACAACATTTTAATATGGGCAGTAGTCTGAAACCTTTAATAAATGGAAAAAAAAACCCCTATTTTGAGTTGTACATTATTATCAGTCTGAAGAGCTGCTCCAAATCAGAGCTATTACAGTATGCACTCCCAAGCCACTCTAACAAAGATGAATCTACCTATTACCAGGTTAGGATAGCAGCTATTATTATGGACCCTTGACTTCTTTCAAGTAGCTCCAATGGAATAAGCCACAAGTGAATAATAAAGATCTTATAATAGCCCTTAAGAATTCTTTTTAGGTTATAGAAGGCAGAGAAATGAACTCAGGAGAGGTAAAGAACTCTCATCTCCTGATAAGAAAAATAATTAACCTGGCTTAATGTATCTGAGTAGGTCTTATATAAATCAGACTTTTGTACTTCAAGAGCCAGACTAAAACCATATATCAGAAAAGTATGTAGATATTGTCTTATAAGTACACATGGAATATATCTAAAACCACAAAGGTCTGAAGGTCATTCTGTGAAATGTTCAATATATTCTTCTTACAAGGAGATGTGTGAAGTACTTACAGTGCTTAGTTTGCTAGAGGTAATAATGATTCGTCTCTCATGCAACATACTGGCATAAAGTTGCAGCATGTTATTCACATCCACAGCCACAAAATATTCAGTGAGGTTTCTCTGTTTAAAAAAATAAGATGTTAACAATATACCAACAGAAGTAGCTACTGGAACATTCTATACATTACTTACAAAAATTTTTGTCCAATTAATAAACGGAGGGGGAAAACATAACACAAAACTATGAAAGAATTCCCCTTGCATTTGAATTTGTATGCTTTAAAATAATTATTTGAGTTTTAAAGCCAATGAAAAACTAATTCTGGTGTAAGTTGATTATGCTTGTGAATTTGGATATGCTCTTTTTCTTCAAATCTGAAAACAAAATGAAATCTGGTAGGACACTGATAGCAATGTTACTTCCAGCCCAGGAACAGAGATCTTCCACCACAGCAGTAACTGCTCTCTCCTAGCTGCAGTAATAAAACTGTGCTATTTTGCCAAGCTCTCCTGAAGACAACACATTATATTCTCCTCCAAGTACAGAAAAACAGCTTGTTGAAAAACACCGAGCTTCTGCTTGAGCTGTACATGTCAGAACACCAAATGTCTGGCAGCACCAGCAGAAGATACTGGGTCCTTCCTCCCACCCTTTAGACCCCCAATAAGAATCCCACTGTGGGGTTTAAATGAAAAGCAGCCACCAGAGTCTCTCATTCATAGTTGAGATAACACAAAAGTGGGGGAGAGAAGAGAAAAAGGCAGGTTGTGGGGCAGGGAAAGACCTCTTTTGCAACTGAACTTCACATTATTTTTGCATAGTGCAGAGCCAGAAACATGCAAGTTCTGAATAAGCAAAAACAGCCACCAGCAAAAATGCCCAAGAGAACAGCAAGGATTACTGAATGTTACAGACCATGGATGAAAACATGTATCTGCAATCAGAACTCTTACTCATCTCTTCTCAGAAGCAACACATGAATATTTGGTTAATGTAGGATGTCCATCAACCACATGCCCAGCCCAAGGATATGAATCTGAAGCAGTGGAACTGCCACACTACACCGGATGTGGCAAACACATGGCAGCAAGGTAACTCATCTCTGAAAAATCAGCAAGGGCAAGAGTGGTGGAAAAAGCTTCAGAGCCCAACTGCTACTGCCAGAACATTCCCCAGAGGGAGTGGGACACGGTGGCTGGCTGTGACCTCTGCAGCTCATGGCCCTCCGCAGGCAGGGAGCAGAGTGTGGGGCAGAGCTGCTGCTCACCAGCTGCCAACTCATCTCATGACAGATTCTACTCAGTAAAAAGCATGGCTGGTGATCAGAGGGCTGGCCTCCTTTTTGGATAAGGTGTGATATTCAATAAAAGAAAGATGTTGAAAAGGTAAATGAAGATGCAATGAACAATCCAGTCTCACGTAAATTTAGAAATGAATTATTAATTCAAAGACAGGGTATGGAGTTATAATTGGTCCATGCTGCATAGATTTTTGGTAGAGAGAAAAACAAGACTTTTAAGGCTCCAAACACCCCATTTAGAAAGAAACTCTTTCAATTGTGACTTTTAACTGGCTGTTAGAGGCTGTTGCAACATGATAAATTGAGTCCAATTTACTTCAGATACCCTCTAACACTGGAACAGATAATGATACACTGATTCTGTGTTGCAAAAGCTGTGGAAAAAAGAGTTTGCAATCTTTTACAGACTGATGTGCCTCTGGAAGACAGTCCCGGTTATTTCTGCATTACATCTGACAAGTTACTGCCCCTGACTTGTGAATCTTAGAGCATTCTGCGTGTTCGAAACCTTCATTATTATCATACTATTTTGATCCACTGGAAATATGAAACTTTTACAAATGGAGTAAAGAATTATTATACAAAGGCACCTTGAATATTACTTTTCTACCACAGAATCGGCACCATCACAAGACCCTCCATCAGCCAGAGGCCCAGAGTGAAGTTTCCCTGCATTTTCTTCAAGTTGCATAGCACACTTCCAACCTCCAAAACTATCCCTTATTAGAAATTCAAATAAAAAGCTAGAACAAGAGAATTCTTCAAATATAAGAACCTGAACAAATCAAAACCAACATTTAAAACCAAAACCTGCCCAAAGAGCTCCTGCAACAAAAGTCCTTTTACTCTTCTGTCCAGCAACTTCTTGGAGTTTTGTGGGTTGCAACAAGGACTGTGCCCTCTCCTTCTGCCTCAGACTTGTTTCCACCAGGGCAGCTGTAGACATGGACCTCCTGGGCAGCCAAGCTTTCCCTATCTCCATTTGCTTCCCTCTTCCACCTCACCCTTCAGCCCAGGAGCTGCAGCCCAGCCAGGCCACCAAAGGGCACAACCCTCCTCTGGCTTGCAACACAGATGTAGGAGTATGCCATGGGGACACCATCCCACTGCCTCTTATGGTGGAACAGCATAGTAGCTGTAAGGACTTGGGTCATGCTTTAGAATCATAGAATCATAAGGTTGGAAGAGCCCTTCAAAGGTCATCAAGTCCTGCAGTGAGCAGGGACATCCTGCAGTAGATCAGGTTGCTCAGAGCCTCAGCAAGCCTGGTTTTGGACGTCTCCAGAGATGGGGCCTCCACCACTCCTCTGGGTAAGCCGGACCATTGTCTCACCACACTCATGGGGATGAATTTTTTTCTACTGCCTAACCTAACCCTGTCCTGCTCTAGTTTCAAACCACTGCCCCTCACCCTGTTGCCCCACAAACACTGCAATACCTACCAGAAGTGAGCTCTGGGGTATTGCAGGAGTTCATGCCAGGGGAAACTCCTCCAACCGCTTAAGTTTCTAGCCTTATTTGAAAGTGTGACAACGCACACCCACACATCCACATTCAACTCTAGATTTAAGTGCAGGAGTGGAAAGCAGAAAGTTTCAAAGCTCTTTCATCAGATATCATCCAGCCAGGGAACATGATGTGAGATTTTCACAATATACCCACAGCACCACCAAGGATTTAACATCTCCAGAATACAATTTCTCATTAAAAAATAATTATATTAACAACCACCAATCCTGTTACATGGCTACCATCCAAATGTAAGAAAGCTTGAAATAATGCCTTCTTACTAAAAAAATAACTGTTTGTCTCAATAGATTAATTTGCAGCACAGTAAGGCAGCCTTCAAAGGACAACTATATTAAAAACACAAGGTGCAGAAGTAGAATATATCTTCCCAAAATAATCCAAATAAATGCAATCCAGGCATGGAATTATAAACAAAGGCTGAATATAGTAGTAGTCAAAAGTGTCCCTTTAATGCTTTAAAACAGGCTAATGATAAGACCAACAGTAACCACTAAGCTAAAGGCTGCAATAATAGACATCAATCATATTGGAAAAGCAGTCTTGGACATAAAAAAAAATTCCCATTGATAAAAGCACAGTTCACCCCTCCCCACAGAACAAGGTTGATACTTCTCCTAAATATTTAAAAAGGAAACTGCATACTTACACTCTCAGGGATTGTTGGCAATCCAGTTATATCAGGAGTAATGAAATACGAGTGCTAATCAATGGGGAAAAATAATTAATAATTTATGCATCAAGAAAGCAAAAGTTTCTTTTTTTTTCCCCTAAAATCTAGCATCTAGGATTTCCAGCCCCACCTTTGTTTAAGCAAATAGCCCTTTCTCTAATATTCTCCATTCATAACACCACTATACATAGAAGTACATCACCACACAAAATGACAAGCTCTGGTTCAGCACAGCACAGACCAAGGAAACAAAATGCTAGGCTGCAGCTTTGAAAAGAACACTGAAATTAAGCCTGTTTTAAATGCTTTCACAAGCCCAGGAGCAGCACTGATTAACTTAGCAATGATTTCAAAATTGTTACGATACAGAGAATGTTAAAGGACAAAATGTAAATTTAAAATGCAAAATTCCCATGAAAAAATTAATTATGATAGAAATATTATTACTTGATATATATTCTCGTCTCTTTTCAAATATTTTTTCATCAAAACATGATAACAGAAATGCAAGGTCTGACAGGTTAAGATTCCCCAGTCATTTATGAAATACATTAGCAATTTTAAGTATCTTAGTTTTAGGGCATTGAGGACGTAAATATAAAATGAATTAAACTAAAAACATATGTAATTTAAATTTTTCTCATTAATCTGGTGATTTTAGTAATTAATTACCTGACATGGATTTAGCTCAACAATTTTAAAGTATTCTTATGTAATAGTTTAAATCTTGAAAGACAAAACACCTTAAGTGATAATTATTGACCTTTTAGCTTTTATCTCTTTTGATATTTTTCACAGATTTCATTTTTATAATGTATTTTAAAGTTATAATTAAAAACACAAAGACTGTTTTCAAGTCAAACTTGAAAAAGATATAGCAAAACAAAGTTGGCAAGATATTGAAGGTGCCTTGTGTTCAAGCAAAAAAAGAAAAAAATTAATATTGTTAACTCTGTGCAGAGACTTATTAAACCAGCTTGATACATTTAATAGAAAAATTTTCCCACAAAGTAGGTTATTTGGTAATAGTTAAGGAAAAAAGCCTTGCTTAATAAGTGTATCTTATAAACATCATAGCACTTCCACAACAAATATCTCAGGTTATTATTTTGCTTCAACAGAAGGAAAATTCTTTTTTTTTTCTATAGTCAAGAATAAGAGAAAATTGTTTCCTGTATATAATAAGGTCACAGAATATTTATCAAAATATTTCAGAATAATGAAGTTAATGTAGAAAAGTATTTATAATTAACAAAGTAATAATATTTCACTCATTACAAAGAAAAGTCAGAAGTAAGAGAAGCAAAGGCTCACTACTGCAGTCATTAGAAGCCATAAGACAACAAAAATAATGTGGAAGGGAGTCCTTGCACATCTTTGCCAACTCCCTCAGGAAAATGTATGACCTTGGAAGAGAAACTACATTAGCAGTTGCCATCCTGTATAAAGTTTTCTTTAAAAAGCAGAGTAGAAAAATGCAAGTTTTGTTCATCAATTTAAAGTTTTGATTTTGGTGGCGCTTACTATAAAAGGATTATGATGTACAAAGACAGAGGCTGAGTTAAACAAATGAGCTACATTAATATTAGACTCCTCTTTTTAGACTAAAGACAGCAGCAGAATTTCCCAAAGGACAGGTATAAATAAGCCTGAATCAAAAGCAAAATCCTATAGCAAGTAATTATTTCTTTAATTACCACGGGCTTTAGACAGTCAGCGCCTTTTAAACTCACCGACACAAGACAAGGCTGTTTTTTCAAAACTTGCTCACTTGCAAAAATCATCTCTTGGTTCTTATGCAACATGAGAGAGAGATCGAACAATTGACGTTTTAGTTTTTCAACAGAAAGGCCAAAGCTGACTCTAATGCTTGTAGTATTCCATGTTTAAAATATTGACTGAAATTGTTTTATTAATTATATTCCTCCCCCATTTGAATTCAGACTTAACTTGGCTAGGTTTTCGAACAAAAAAAAAAAAGGGGGGGAAAACCCCAATCAAGTGTTTTTCAAGCTCTCTAGGGGTAAAATAAAAGTGATCCCCCAACTGTACTTAAGCTCAGGTTTCATGGAGTGAATGGTTACACCATTTCAGGTGCAGAATATTTGCTACTGGGATGGATAGGTGAGAGGAGAACTTGGTCCCCAACTGGACCGAGGCATTTTGGTATTCTCCTGACCCAGGATTACTGGGAAACATCCTGTAACTAGATACAGGGTGTGATTTATGCATGATCTATGTGTGACTTATATAGCTATGGAATGCTAAGTATCACTGTGGTCTGACACCTAAACCCTGCTTCTACATTTCTTGGCCTTACCCTGGAGCATACCTGGGTAAACAGGGGGAGAGAGCTTTAACTCTCCACCATGAAATCTGAACTAGTCTGACCCTGCTGCAATGAAATGCCACTTCAGTATTTTTTACAATTCCTTGTCAGGCTCTACCTTCTTTTTAAGTCTATTACTAGTGATGGTTCCAGTCTAGCTTATTTGCCATATAGGAGAAACAAGGAAGGAACATCAATATAGAACAAAAGGCACACAAACTTAGAGTTGAAAGTGGCAGTAAACATCTCACTACCCACTGCAGCACTGAGTTATCAAACAGGAGATGGCTGGATATCCAAGAAGCATCCTGGTTCAGGCCAGCTTACTCTTTCCTGCTCTGCCAGATCTGAACCCACATTTGCTCAACTGTACCTGCAGCCAAGCATTTGGCTGTATTTCAATAATCGTTGCTCAGCAAAAAGGATTACAAAACTCTGTTACAACAAGCTATTTGGAACAAGGATAAACTGAGAAAAAAAAATTCAGAAGTCAGATAATACTGTAATAAAACCAGCAAACACCAAATTGCAAGCAATTTGTCATGCCAGTGTTGCCAGCTGTATTCACCACTACTTCCATTTCCAGGTTCATCACATTTATTTTGAGTAGACAGTTTTTATGCAAGATGAACAGCAACACTAGTAATAAAAGGCAATAACACTTTGCAAGAAATGCAAGAAAAAAAATATTCTTAAAGATTCTCTGCATTCCTCTGAAGAACAGTAGGACTTGGAACATATTTTATAAAAAGAGCTTTTAGATTTGCCAAATTCAAACTGGTTCTAATACTACAATTAATGACAGCAAAATATTATTTGATATATGTAAGTACTCTGGGCAAAGATACTACATGCTGAAAAATAACTTGAAAATATACTGTCAAAAGAGGCATTTCCAATTGCAGCCTCAAAATCCAGTACGTTGGCCTGCTGAAAAGCAACAATCAAAACTGGAAGGACTTTAAATACAGTAGATTAGCACTGTTCAAGGGGACAAAATATTAGGCCTCTTGAGTCTAATGAAAAAAAACATAACAAGAAGTCTGAAAAAGGGTAATTTGAAATAAAATAAAGCCAGCATAATGCCAGGCAGCAAGAGAGAGGAAGTGATACTCTTTCCCTTTCTGTGCCTTCATCATAGAGCCAGATGCTTTTCTAGAGCCTCCACTCACTTTACTCAAGGCATTTGGCTCCATTCTAAAGTAACTGAGTTAAAAGTAACAAGAAATTACACAAACAAGGTTTAGAAATAATCCAAGGACCTTTCAGTATGTGTGCTAGGAAAGTCTTTATAAAAATCACTTCACTCTGTGCCCTACAGACTGCGCTAGTTCAATCAAGGAGGAGTTATTTGCGCACAGTGACTTCTGCACATGCTAATTGTGCAAGTGCTGAGACCATGAACAATGTCTCAGAGGCAGCAGAGGCTTTGTACTGGCTTTCCATTTCATACTTAAATACTTTCATAGAAGCTACATACGTCTATTTATAGGCTGCATAAATGTATTTAAGCAGGTATGCTATTTCTGTTAAAAAATTTAGAAACAGCATCGATGACAGGTTCACTTTTGGCCCTTCTGCAGTAACATCACCTTGCTCGACCTTCAGTGTCCAGTCCCACATCACAAAAAGTCAGAGCATGGACATGTTCTTTCCCCTAGATGTGCCAAATGGAAGACAGCACTTTTGCACCATCAAGCAACACTGAGAAGATGGGAAAGAAGCCAGCTCACACATAATTTTTGTCCAGTTCTGCAAGCCTACCTACTCTGACATAGGAGGCAATAAAACAGAGTCAGTCTCACAGCTCACAGTAGGAGAAACCAAAATTATCTACATGAAACAGCTGGAAGCACAAAAAAGTAGTTCTAGCACTGCCAGATCCCACTGCAGTGTGCTTTCTCATCCATAGAGCAAACCTCAACTTTCTGCTTCTTTAAGAGAGCAGCATGAGACAGAGACAAATTCTGCACAGAGAGAAAAAAAATCATTGTCCAAGCCAGTTAATGATGGCGAGTTTACTCATTAGGAAGGCTGGGATTTTTTTGCTTCAACTTTAACTACTCATGGTCAGAAATAGGAGTAGGAATAAAACAGACAATACTTACCACACTTAAACTGACTAAAGCATTTGCCTTTGGCACAGGATGGCTATACAGTGATTTTAACAAATCATTTGAGTCATTTTCCTGTGGGGAATATTTTTAAAAGTTAGTTAATTCTTGTATAAAAACTAATTACCATTTACTACACATCAAATTACATATCGACAAAGATTACATATTATTAAGGAGAAAAAAAATTGCATTTTGAAGTGAAGTATTTAACTATTAAGGCCATCTTTCTATCTCAGGTAATGAATGTATCTGCAACTTAATCTCTCCTGTATTTCCCCATTGACTCCTTAAATGAATTGCATCTGCTACTAAAAATAGCACTAACACACCTAGCTGTTCTGTGTCTCTTAGAAATCACCTTCCTGAAAGCATTAGCCATGATACATGTCCACTCAAAGTTTCACTAAATAAGCAGCTACACAGCTATATTGCATACTTCAAGTTTTTTTTATTAGCTAGGGTTTACTGAAAAGTACATGCAGCTGCTGGAGTCTCCCATCTTGATTTCTGAGAGGCACACACTTGGGAAAGAGATGGAGCTGGATTTTCTCTTTACTTAAGGGTTTTCCTTAAGTTTAGGGGGTTTGTTCATGGAGATCAAATTATTTTTTCAAAAATAACAGTTACAAGCCTTCCCCAGGTTTTTTGAGCCTGCACAAAATTTCCACCCCTCATTGCAAGAATCATGCTGCCACTGGATCTCATACGAGTAAGACTTTGGGTCCAGCACTTGGTCAGACAGACAGTGCCTGAGCCAACCTCCTCTAACATTCTCCTCAGCAACAGACAGAGCAAAGCAACAAAACACTCCCATACACTGCTAAAATTTTCTGGCCCATCAAAATGGTTTTCTCACATATAGAACAGCAAATTTAAAACTCAGTAACTTCAATTGGTTGCACTAATTATTTGCTGCAATGCCAGAACCAGCACTCAAGACAAAAAAAAAAAAGGAGAAAACAACTCCAACTCCTGCCAAATGAAAACGAGGTGATTTTTAGTCTCAAAGTGAAATCATGGCAAAAAACAAAGTCTCATTATATCATTTGTAAGGCTGAAATGTATCCTATACTACTTAAAACACAGCTAATGCCAAACTTTCTTGATGCATTTTCTTTTTACATAAAATATCATCCTTCTCTATAGTGCACTTAATATAATGAACAGTAGCTGCTTATTCTATAGATTCATGCAGATCTCCAGTGAGGCAATACTCTGCTGCCACTTCACCCAGGACTACTTTATGCCAAGACTGACATTTCATAAAGGTTTATTCTCAGCAGCTTTTTAAGATTAAAAAACAGGGACAGGACTAGGAGTAATGGATGCAAACTGGAAGAGGGGAGATTTAGGCTGGAGATAAGAAGGAAGTTATTTACTGTGAGGGTGGTGAGACACTGGAAACAGGCTGCCCACAGAGGTTGTGGATGCCTCCTCCCTGGAGGTGTTTAAGGCCAGGCTGGATGAGGCACTGAGCAACCTGATGAAGTGGGAGGTGTCCCTGCCCATGGCAGGGGGGGTGGACTTAGATGATCTTTAAGGTCCCTTCCAACACAAACCATTCTATGATTAAGCTATGATGGTATGATACACGTGGGATCCAAGTGACATTGGCACTTGTATGTTCTAATTCTTTAAATTCAGTAAAAGCTTGTTGCTAAAATCTACTAAAATTTTAACTTTTTTTAAAGAATATAGTATCGCTTTGTAACATTTCAAATGGTGACTATTATTTGAAGGAAAATATTAATACAAACTAGAAATAGAAGATCTAAAATTACCTGTTCTTTAGCCAAATAATCCGCAAGGGTATTTAGGAGCTTGTAGTACACCTCAAACCATGGGAGGTAACTGGAACAGGAAGGGGAAAAGCATTTTAATAAAATATCAATGATTTCTTTTCAGTGCTAATAAAATGTAACTATGATTAACCTGATTTGCATATTTTTATATTATTTCTATGTAGAGATAAAATGCACACAAGCCTTTTCCTCACAAATTCAATGGTGCATCACTGACTCATAGGAGCAAAGCTATTTCTCTTTCTGCTGGACACCTGGTTGTCATTCTGTTAAGTGTAGATTAGCTCATAGTACTGTAAATTCTTGTTATTTTAAAGGCACCAAAACCAAATACTTTCCCCATTTTCTTTAGTTGTTATGGCTTTCAGTAGTTCAGTTATTTGTAATTTTCAAATTCTTTGTCAGGTTGTACCCCTTGAACTGCCAGAACTGCTGCTTCCCTGGAGAATGAAAAACAATTTTTCCTGGGCAGATCATGGAACTCTGTCTTTACCAAATGGTGCAATGCTGTGCAATAGTACAGATGTCACATTATATGCAAAAATTATGCTCTCTCTATAAACACATTGCTATAGGTGGAATTAACTTCTAAAAATAAGAAAGCATTCACCAGTACTGTAAACAATACATTAATACTTCAGTCCTTCGTAGACTTCTTGCATCAGCCTGCAGCCCATGTGTGCAATACTTTCAGTGAGTTAAGCAGAATTCAGGCTAACTAAGACCTAACTGAAGAGCATGAGAAAAGAAACTCAAACATAGTGGCATCAGTTCCATTTTCATCATCTATTGACAGCACAGTTACCTTTAACAGTAACCATCAGTGACCATATACTACAGAACTTCCCATATTTAAGCCCATGGTACAGATGTAATAAGTCTGGTAAATGAAACAGTACCAGTATAAACTGTTCCTTATTTGCAAGTTTCACACCTTCTCATGACTGTTAGTATTTAATCCCACAAAACATTACGAAAATAGCAGCAGCATGTTTAATAGTAGCTGTTTGAGATTAGAATGGGGACTTGGAATGAAATAATCCCAAAATATTTTTACTACATTTCATAGCCATACACAACAATACTACATACTTCATTCTTCATGGCAGTGTATGCCTATAGACATGCTTTCAATATATTTCTTATAAGTTGTAGACAGATCTTCAAATTTCAAATTTATATATTTCATAAAACATGCTAACAGCAACAAAAAGCCCAGTATGCAGAACCTGAATGCCTTCCCTGATAAGAAATCTTTTAGGGGAAACTGTGGCTGATATAGAAGCTAAGTCTACTTTTGTCCAGTGAGTCCAGTGGAGGGTTCTGTTTGCTTTGTAACACCTCTGCTCTTGGCTTTGGCAGCTGGCAAGGCTTTAGAAACAGATTCCAATTCTTAGGGCAAAGCAAGAGAGCAGTAGAAACCTGAAAACTGTAGTACTACATTTTCTAGCAATCTTTCTTTGCTGTCCTTAAAAATGCTCAACTTCTGACTCTTGAACAAAACAAAAACCACCACCATCACAAAAAAACCCACAAAAACCTACCATGAATTCCTCTTGCCAAGCAAACAGACAGAGGCAATGATTTCTTTTGGAGCCACTCTATTAATGTCTCCACCAGACTTACAGACACTCATACCATACTGGCTATTAATCAAAACTCCATCAACCCCTTAAAGCTCAGAGACATTCTTAATGCTTGGAATTGCTACCAGTAGTTAAGATGCGACATTGCTACATTTCCTATTTAATGTACTCTTATATCATCATAAAATATACTTTATTGCACCTGTGTAAGGCCCCTGGCTGCTCACAGCCACAAACACTGCATAACCCTTTTAAAACACTTCTCACAGCTGAAGACTGATACCAGGTGGTGCTTCAGATTCTCAATTCAAAAAGCAAGTATAAACTCTATTTTGTAACATCCTCAACAATTTTTTCTATATCACAGGCTAGTTTTGCAATTAAGTGTGAAAAACCCTGTTAATTTATTTGGATTACTTTAGTCAATGTATTTACTCAGACATGCATATTCTCATGATATAAGCTTTATATCTTCATCCATAAGCATTGTATATCACACACATCTGAAAGCTAAAAACCAGAAGCATTGCAGGTAGAAGAACCTTCTCAGCAAGCCCTACAAAATTATTTCATCTTCATTTAGCACAGAAGAACTATCTTGAGCACAGAAATGTCCTCAGCTTAGGTTGTTAGGTTGAGTAACTACATTTTTCAAGTCAGTCCCAAAATGCACTGTCTGCAAAAAGCAGTTTGCAAATGCCTGAATTTATCAAAGGAAACTCATCAAATACTCCTAAATCAAAAATGTCACACTAATATGTACCATAATAGATTAAATCAAAATTAAAGCCCAATACAAGGAAGACCGTACCATGATACACGTATTCATAAAATTATTTATGAGCAGTGCATTTCATAATGAACTGGCTGTCTTAAGAAAATGTCAAAAGGTTATCAATGAAGTGCCTTAACAATAGATAAAACAGAGGAAAAAAGGGCTTTAATTTTCAATTTTAATGAACTTAGAAGCCTAAACTTTGAATAAAAATAATTTAGTTTCTTAGATAAAAATAATTTAGTTCCTTAAATGTCCACACTGAGAAGCAAACAATGTGTAAAAATCTTTCTCAAGTTGCTAGAAAAATACTTCTCCCACAATAAAGAAAAATAATCAAAACATGCCCAATATTGTTTTAACAGATATGCATTCCCTGCTTGAGAATAGTGATCTTTCTTTAAAAAATGCAGCCGCTGCCTGCCAAGAAAGCAAGAGCTCATGCTATTTCATGGCTAATTAAAAATGTAGTTAGCATTTTCTTTCAGCCCAAATGAGCCACAAGGCAGGAGCTCAGAGTTTTATTCAAAGTCAGGCATAACTCTTGTTGCCATAAGTAGACTTCCACTACAGCAGTGCTTCCTACTATAGCTCTGATAAAACTTTTACATTCACGAGTCAAAGGTTAAATAAAGGAGAGGAAATGTTTTCTGTCAAATAGTCAGGTAACCACTAACAGTCCTGAACTATCAGCAGGAATCTAACTTCTAGTAATCAAATAAAACTAAGGAAACTGCCTTTCCGTAGCTAAATGTCTAATGTCTTGGGGCTAATTTTCTGTCTGGAAAATTGACACAAAATGTGTAAAATTGAAACATTCTGCTTCTAAGGGATTTGCCTAAAGGAAGATGGAGAAAGCTTCAAGCGTGGTCTGAACTAACGGACTACAAAGACTCACCACATAAACCTGTCTTCCTTCTGAAAGGATTTCATTCGGAAATGTAGGTGACAATTTTACAGTCATAAAATTAATGAAATCTAAGACTGAGTATTTTAATGATGTATTTTGTGTTCCTCTGGGTACATAATGTCAACTTCAGAGCCCATCAACAGTTTCCAGATTTTTAACAAAACAAATTTCAGTTCACTTATTTGCACTTCATACTAAAACCATTTGGGCAATTCAAAAATAATTTCATGTAAAAGCAGAAAGCTTTACTTCTTCTGCAAATATCAGTCTTTTAGAAACAACATTCTGAAGAATTGCATCTCCATTTGCTATGTAGAAGCTAATACTGAAGTTTCTACTGTGCCACTTCAAATCTCAACTGGCAAAATTATGATTTAAATTAAAATACAAGAAATGAAACTAGAAGAAAAGATCTATTATAGCATATGAGCTCAACAAAATGTATTATGATATTCCTGCTGCAGTACCCCTTGCTCTTGGGGGACTGCATTAGCTCTCTCAGTTTGTGGAGGAGGAGGTCCCACAGCAGGATTCACAAGCATTTCACAGAGCAGCTGTTCCTTTTTATAGGAAAAACTAAAACTTGCAAAGGAATCACAGAAAACTTCAGGTAAATAATCCCAGATCGATTTTGTCATCTCACTGTGGTTTTCTACTTATTGGCTCTTTGAGCATGGCAATTTCAGTCAAGCTCTGCATGTTCACTTCAGACAATACTGTATCACAGTGAAGTTCTTCAAGTGAAAATGCTTGAGACAGTTGAGTGGTTTTTATTTCACTGTACAACGACACAAAAAACTCAGACAAAACACTCTGTTTACGGAGAAAGTTGTGTTTACTTAATTCATGTGTATATGTAGCATGTAAAAAAATCCATAAAGCACACGAATTTTATATGTTCAAGTATATTTTCTGTTTCAAGCAGAAAGTTTAAATTTCAAATTTAAATTTAAATTTAAAACAGGACTATGTGGCTGAAAATTCAGAGATTATTTTTTTAAGTAGTGTTTCAGATTAAGAATGAGCTATAGAGAGGTTCCATGAACTACAAGACCTCAGTCTCACAAGCAACTTTAGATTGGTGTAAAACCTGAGGACAAGCAGCCTTTTTTTCAGTTTTCAATTGAGAACCTGATGAGCATTTCAAATCCTCTCTGTCTAGCTGCACAGGGTAACACACAGCCTGGTACCATCCACAAAATACACTGGCAAGAGAAAATTTGAATCTTGTTCCCCTCCTATCAGCCTACCCCAATATTTATTGCTTTTCCTTCTCACTGCTGTGACTGGCTTTTTCCTGCTCTTTTTTCCAGAGATTCCTGTTTAGATTTTAGTTGATGACCATTTTATTTAGTTAATTTTTTCCAGTATTTGACTACCTCTAGTTCTCTTTGTTAAAGCCCCAGTCAGTAATTTTAATATATTCCTCTGTTCGTAGTGATATATGTCTATGTGCATATGTAGATGTATACTCAGACCTGGAATTTATTTCTGTATGCCTCTATTTGTGTGTTTATATAAATGCCTATGTCTACTGTGTACATACCTGTGACAGACACGTGGTGTGAACTGCTCACACATCAGAGCGCTACATGTATATACAGACAGTGAACATATATTTTGATAGATGGAAGAGAGCAAGTGAGAACACACATGCATGCTCTTCACATACAAAGAAAGCATTCATCTGTTGGGATTTTTTTGTTAATTTAGGATCGACAAGCATATACAAGGGAAAGGCAAATAAAATGACAAGAAAAATCTCTAGAGAGTCTACTTTCACTTGGGTCACATATAATGAACCTTGGATTGAGAGCAGGAAGCAGCCACTGCAATGCATCAGATGCAAATATGATTGCAGTCTTCCTGTCTCAGCTAAACACAACAAAGACACAAACTGAAGAGAAAGGGAGTATCAAGCTAGAAGTACAATGTCATGACGCTGTTACCCATCCAGCCAGGCATTGTAAATTTGAAACTGTCACTAGAAAAGCAATAAAGGCAATGCGCCTTGATTGCAGCTTAGTGAAAAATTACAGCTTGCCACTTTTCATTTTTCTAGTTATTTCCACCAAACAACAGGCTGTTGACTAACCTTTAACTGAGATAATTCTATGGGGAAACATTAAAAGAAATATTCAAGTTGACATCAGCTTGGAATTTGCATCTTTTGCTTTGCAGCACTATATATAGTTTGAAAGTGTGTGTAACTGATTAAACATTTGTTATTGTAACATAAGAAGCCAGACAGACTTCCCCATCATCAATCTCTCTATTGCAACAAAGTAGCATGCACTTTTTTAGTGAATTACTAGGCTCTGGAGTCTTTTATATTAGATATTGTCTGGCCAAAGAACATGGAAGAGATCCCCAAAAATCATATTTCCAAGAACAAGAATACAGAATAGCACACTTCATTGTTAAATTGACTGAATGCCATCCAAAGATCTCATTAGAAAGTAAAAATAGGCACATAATACTCTAAGCCCCTAAAGCTGCTATGTATTATTCTCTGCTTTTAAGCAGTGATTTCATGTTATTTAAATACTATCTCATGGGGCTTGGTGTAACTTTTCTTGTGAAATCGGTGGTAGCACTGTTGTAGAAAAACTACACTGATAGAGAAGTACAACAGATAATCAGAGGATTTGCAAAAAGATATTTTCCTGAGTTGTTCTTATATTCACTCTTTGACTAAATCCCTTTCATACTGACTTACCTTAAAATACAGAGGCAGACCTTCCCCCCAGACGTCAAACGGCAGAATCCAAACCTTTGCTTACTTTCAATGTCGGTGAGCACGAAGGTAAAATGCTGTCCCACCTGGTTTTGGGACACCCTGAAAGAAAATTCAGATACAGAGCATAAAATGGATAAACCAGATAAAACATGAGCATTGAAATCAAGGGTCTCAAGCATTTTCATGCTCAAGGTTCACTATCTTGCTCTCTCTAATTTCTAGGCTTCTTCATGCACCTTGCCCCACTCCTTGGCACAGAAGAGCCTAGGTCTTTCCTTCATCCCCACACCCTGCCTGACATGTTCCATGAGATCCAGCCCCCAGTTTGAAAGGAATGGGGCATTTCATGTTATTTCAGTTATGGCCTAAGAAGAGCCAATAAAAGCCTGCCACCACTTGCTGGCTTTAACCTCCTCAACAATGGAAAACAGTAACTGAAACACAGGTCTAGAATTCTACAAATACTTTATTAAATATAGAATCATAGAATAGTTCAGGTTGGAAGGGACTTCAAAGATCATCTCATTCCACAGGCAGGGACACCTCCCACTAGACCAGGTTGTTCAATGCCTCATCCAGCCTGGACTTAAACACCTCTCCAGGGATTGAAGGGGTATCCACAACCTCTCTGGGAAACCTGTTCCAGTGTTTCACCACCCTCACAGTAAAGAATTTCTTTCTCATATTTAGTCCATGCCTGTAAGTTATTGAAAAATGAGCTTGCTTTCCCCCATCCCTCCTTGTTCAGTATGGTTGAACCCATAGTAATGGACCCTTAGTCATCTTCCTCCTTTTTGTGCACTACACATTGCTCAACAAACAACTTTCCCCCCAGTTGCTCTTCCATTGTATTTTTCTATTTCAATTCTAGAAAATAATCAAGAACAGCAGGAAAGCTAAAAATAATAATTAGTAATACCTTTCAAGACTGTATCAAAACACACACTCACCTGAGACCATGTAATTTTACCCAAGATTTCTCTGCCTCACGTTCCAGCTCCTCTTAACCTCAGACTCTGTACAGTCAAGCAGTACAGATGAATCCATTTTGTACTCAGTTTCCACCTCTCCACCCGTGTCATCTCTGACTCCTTGTGCTCATTTCCAGGTCCTAGTCCTAACCTCTGCTTCTGACCCACTTTCTACTTGACAGTATGAACTTTTCCCAGTTTCTGTTGAAAGCAATGGCCTCATCAATGCCATGACATGACTCCCAGCTACTCAAGCCAGGTACCCTTCTCTTGTGCCATTCGTCAGCTGCAGACAGAGGATTGCAGATCATAGTCATAGTCATCATGTTGTAAGGCACTTTCAGATCATCATCCAACTATCAAACCCAACTCTGACAAGTTTTTACCCAGACTTGAACCCTTGACCATCAGATACGGAGCCTGATGCTCTCCTAACTGAGTTACGCACCCAGCTCAGATCACAGAGCACAGCACAGACCTGCTTTTCAACATGCCCAAACATCATTGATATTCATAGAAATTACAAAATGTATTCAATGTAACCATTTTAGAAAACCAATAAACTGTTATCTGAAGCTTACTCACAGAAAAACCTCTTATACTCTCCCAAAACTTCACTCAGCTTTAGGCAGATTTTGCATTTTCAGCCAGGAGAGGTCAACATGCAGCAGAGAAAGAATCATAAAATGGTCTGGAATGGAAAGGGCTTTTAAAGACTTAACTAAAAACTAAGTGAAAACAAAGTTATGACAGGGAACAAATGGAGATTCAAAAACAAAATGTAGCAGGTTCTGCCTGTGATGATACTGCCCTCTCTCAGTTCTTTTCCCATTCTCCAGCAGAATCCCCAAGTACCTACCAGTAGGCACTATGATTGACACATGCAATGCATGACTCATTCTTAGAAGCCAAGCTGAAAATCAGTTCCTGCAGAAGATCTTGCACTCTTCCAGTCTATGAGCATAAATCATCTTCTTATATCCCTTGCAATAGGAGTTGGGTATTTTGTTTATGTTTCTTTTGATTTTTAAATCTCCACCAAAATAAAATACAAACATTTCCCCCCTAGGAATGTAGAAGACTATCAAAGTGCAAGATTAGCTTTATGGGACACACGCATGCTACAAAAATACATATATGATCTAAGCTTAAGGATTATTTATGTGGCACCATTACCCACTCATTTCAGGTTGATCTAGTCTCCCATGAACATCCAGAGCTGGGCTGAAACAAAAGCCTGTGCTGAGCACAGATGACATTACAAGACACCTTTAGTCCAATATAACCACTGGAAACACATAATAATTTGTGGATGTGTTTTAGTCAGGTAATTAAACTCAAATCGTTGAAACAAGCATTTTACTTGCTTGTCTTTGATGGACTGGAACAACCTCGTGTGCTCTTGAAACCCAGTAAAGTCTCAATGGCTTTCACTCACTCCATTATTTTTCAGGTTTGTGCTGCTTGTATGTTATGCCTGACACAATAGAGAGCCATCAATGACAACGGGTTATTACTCCCCTGCCAACGATGCAATTTTCTATTTCACCTCTTTGCCTTTTCCTCCTCTTTATTCCTGCTAGCAGCTCCTATCTACAGTAGGTTTCAGTTTCCCTGCTCAGACTGTAGCCGGGGGCTAACACAGTAATTGGGTAGCAGCCAGTCAGTCAGTAGCTCTGCTAACACCGGCCGCCTCCTGCTCCTGCTCCCACCCCCTCTCTGCTCTGCTGCTTCCCACTGTCAGGCTTGGAGCTTTCTGCTGCCACCTTTGGCTTTTTCATAAATGGCAACACCCCTGGTTGGGGTCTCCTTGCACCATCTGACCCAAAGATACCATTTATAAATTACAAAAAGCAATTACTAATAGATGCCCATCTATCCAGGCATTGCTTTTTATGCACTGAGTACGTGTATTTCAGTCAAAGCTCTCCCTTCCTGCTTGAAAACAAAATCCCTGAACAGTTAAGAGTCTCTTGCTTTCAGTTATTTGCCTTCTCACTTCCCAAAAGTGAGAAGATGATGGAGAGGGAAAATAACTTGTATAACAATTAAAGCATATGTAAAAATGGCACTACAGAAGACCACTTTAAAAATTATACTCTCTATTTTAAAAAGCCCTGACAAGTTATGACAGTTGAATGGGTGAGGATTGCAATGCCATCCCAATTCCAATCCAACATCTTCCCTTTGAATCACAGAATCACAGAATGTAGTGGATTGGACTAAATTCTGCAGGAATACACAGACCAGGTCACGCAGGAAGGCATCCAGGTGGGTTTTGAATGTCTCCAGAGAAGGAGACCCCACAACCCCTCTGGGCAGCCCTTTCTAGTGTTCTGTCATGCTGTCCTCCTTTACAGTAACAAGTGCCTTCTGTCTGACATAACCCTTTCTCAAGAAATCATTCACCCTTTCTAGATCTTCATAACAAACAGAAAAATTAAGTAATTTTTATTTCCAGCCCTTTGCTTCTCTAGGAGACAACTCCATGTTTCAACAGTCAGTGTAAAACTGCTTCCCACAGTGTTTAAAAAGAGATATAAGCAGAATGCTCCAGATTTTCAAACTGAGAAAAACTCAAAGGCTAAAACCTCCATCTCCACAAAGAACTCAAAAGTTTGCATTGAGTCTCATTTGTTTCAGAGGAACAGCCATAGAACCATAGAATGGTTTGGGCTGGAAAGGACCTCAAAGATCATCTAGTTCCAACCCCCCTGGTCATGTGTAGGAACATCTCCAACTAGACCAGGCTGCTCAATGCCTCATCCATCAATCCAACCATCCATCCAGGCCAGAGCTTAAAATACTGAAACAACTGTAGAATTGTAGACCTTGCAGAAAAACCAGCTGAAAATTCCAATAGCCAACCACAATAGATAACCACAAAGCACAAGCACTAGCATCACAGTTCACACACACACTGCATGTATCATAGTATGGACAAACGCTAGCTGTGTGACCTGGGGCTTAAGCTTCTCTGTTTCACTGTGCTACATGCAGCCAAATCAGACATTTAGAGGAAATCAGCAGCTCCTGGCACAGCTATTGAACCACAGCAATGATGCCTTTCCATTTCTTCTTAACTTGAAAATCAACACAGATAGAAAATAATTATCATGTATAAGAATTCCCTACAGAAAATAGTAGCTAGACTTTCAATCCCACTGCAAGATCCACTGGCCGAGCTTCAAAAACTCTCTAAAACACACTGGCGTGGTCAGAGCAGGCACAAATTATTCCCAGTCATCACTGACCTTCACCTAACTCATTCCTCTGCCTTGTTTTTAACTTATTTTCAGCTCCTGTCCATTTTAAGCATGAATGTATACTTACATGTAATCTCAGTTTAACAACAATAAATCACCAATACGGACGGATGTGTATAAGCACTCATTAACTCTGCAGACAACAATGGGCTCTTTCAAGGTTATTACAGTTCACTATAGGAGTAAAAGTGGTTTTTAAAGTTTTCCAAGTACATATATATCTACACAATGCAAAAAAAGGGCTCTCTGATACCCACGGACGATGTAAAGAGTAATTTTAAAGATTTTTGTTTACACTACAGCCATTGTTCAGGCTTCATGTTACGGCAGCCTTGAGAGAGCTGATTAAGGCAGGAATTAAAACTCCTCTTCAAATTAAAACCAGCATGTCTGATCATTAACTTTACTCCTCATTCTCCTTCCAAATTCATGTTTAGGAGACAGAAGAGGTTTGAAATTTTATTTTTCTTCAAATTTTCAGTTTTTAAATGCTTTTGAATTTCAGAGAGATTATTCTAAGAGGTCCTGTTTCAGCAAGATTCAAAAAATGGGAGACCTTATTCATATACATAGACTTTGATTACTTAATTTTAAAAGGAAACAAAGCAACTAATATAATTAATTGCAAGGTATCACATACATGTATTTGACCAATGTAACTAAAGTTTACAATTCAAATTAAAGCCTTGGTGTCTGCCACCTAAACCACAAAATTTCAGGTGTATTTCATCTCCCCATAATGCTGAAGAGAAAATCACTAAGTGTTGTTCATCCTAATAATTTCCAGATCAAAAAGTAGATTAGAAACTGTTTCAAGAGGGAATTTGAAAACAAGACATATAAGGTATGAGCTGATAGAGAGACTGAAGTAACAGTAATCCTAGGTTGGGTCATCATCTTCAATTAATTGCTATCCCCAAATCTAAGCTTCAAGGACTATTTTCCACTCTCCCAAGCCCACTTCATGATCCACAGCTAAGCCCTCCCTATGTTGATGGCTCCTCTGCTCCAATTAAGTTTTTTGACTTGAGTTTTGATTTTCAGAAACCACAATGACTTTCACATCACAAAAACAAGGTGCAAGAAGAAAGCTGCAGAAGATATAAAAACATACAAAGCTATCACCAAACATTGAAATTCTCACAAATAAAAAGCATATATTTTCAAAACAGCTGAAGCATTAAGAGAAACTAGTTAGCATAGTCTCACTGAGTATATTCCATATTGCAACACAAGCTTGCTTTGTCCTAGTCCCTGGCCACTGTAACTTGCCCAGGGTCTGTCAGAGCACACCATGGATCCCCTCGGTGAGCTCAGGTTTCCTCTCAGACAGGTCCATTTCTGCATATACATGGAAATCAAATAATCATATTTCAAAATCAAACAGTGCACAATTCATGCTAAAAGCTTGTCCCTACAAAGACTTCTCTCTTACACATATGTCTTTTAACAAGTTGTGCCAGGGGGAGGACCAGACTAGATATTAGCAAAAATATTTTACACCAAAAGGGTTATGAAGCATTGAACAGGTTGTCCAGGAAAACAGATGGGCCACCATCCCTGGAGGTATTTAATACACAGGCAAACACATCACTTAAAGATACAGCTTAATGATGGTTTTTGTCAGAGTTAGGCTGATGGTTGGATTACACAATCTGAAATGTTCCTTCCAAACAAGGCAATTCTAGGATTCTATGATATCATAACGCAATGAGATAAAGGATATAAAGAAACTACAGCTTCTTGTTTTGAGTTCTCAACTCATCTTTGCAAACTGACTGAAATGCCATAGTTTATTTATCCTCAGATGTATGGCTTGTAATACATTTTGAAGGCAAGAAGTTTTTAAGATATCTTACGATAGTCTTCCACGAGAACTGCAAACTCAACGATCTCTACAGCCATTGTTTTGCACTTGTCTTGATCACAGCTCTACTCCCACACACAGACTTTTGCCAGAAGCACCTACAGAAACAGCATTAGCCACAGAGAGGAGAGTGACAGTGATGTCACTTCTGCCATTGTTACTCATTGGGTCTAGTAGATCATAAGCACAGTAATTCCCATACTTCAGCACTATTTAACTGTTAATGAGGAATCTTCTACAGCATCAGCAGCACTTCCTACATGCCAGAATGCAAAATTTCCCTACAATCAGATAAGCACAGTAGGGGAAAGTAATAAGGTACAGAATACTGTGCCCATGCTGATCCTACAGGCAGTTTCCAGAGCATCAGCTAAAAAGGCACACACGCTGCACATTCAGCAGAAGAAACACATCCTGACAGAGGAACAGAAGAAGGCAGGGGAAGTATTTATGGCAGAGACAAATGAGAGAGATTCAAAGCACATTTAAAACTGAAGGGTAAAGCAGTGACATAGGTCTGAATTTGAAACTGGTCCCCAAGGAAGAAAAGAAGTTGTATGCTCGCTGGTCACCAATATCTGATGCATGTGGAGATTGAAGAGTGGGCTTTCTGCAAAGTTATACTCGAGTTTTGAGTTGAGAGTGAAATATAGGAGACTGCAGGAAAATAATGAAGAAAACCAAGCAGAATATTCATATAGGATTGGAGCAACAGATGAGAGGATGAGGTACTTCCTTTGGTATATTTGTACTAGTTTATCAGACATTGAAAAGAAATCAAAACCTCTACATTCTCAAAATGTTAAATCCTCTGTGAAGGAGGAGAATAAAACTCAAAGTTTAAGTCATGGTCAAAATATTAAACCATTTTTTTGGCTTGACTTTATGTTATAAGTTTAATGGGAGTTATCTAGAGATTTGAAATCACCATTCACAGCACACACTTTTGATATTAGAATGAGCAGTGCACAGCTACTGACGACATCAGCATAAGAGACAAAGTATGTCTGGTGAGATGGTGCAAGCAGCATCAAATAGTAGGAACCAAATCTGGATCCCAACAGTACAGAGAGTAAAACAAAATACATGCTCTCATTTAATTAGTTTTTCCATTAATTTACTAACTAATAGAGGTGAGGTGGAGAAAAACAGGCAACAATGGCCATCAGCTGTGCTTTATCAGTGCTTAACTTCCACATTTCCATAAAATTAGGAACATCAATTTGATTTCTTACTGTGAGGAGTTTTATTTAGCTATAAATAGAAAAATCCCACTCAGTTCCTTTCAGCACAGCTGTACAGCAGGAACACAGAACAAAATCACTTTTTTTATTTTAATCCAGGCATCTTCAGCAGCAGCATCAGTGGAAGTTCTCACTTATACCCTGGTCATTTCTAGCCCTTAACAGAATCAAATATTGAAGAGATTTTTCTTTCTTTCTTTTTGTTTTCTCCCTCTCTTCAGATACTCAAGTGAAATATATACCTAGCTATGCTATAGATCCATTGATTCCATGGTTTATAGATGAAGCTTATCCATGTCATGCAAGCAACCGAGTGTCTTCTGAATGGTTCAACGGAACTAGTTAATATGAGACGAGTTACTTGAAAAGGGGAAGGAATTTTTAACATAATATCAGATGGGAGGACTAGAAACAATGGATGTAAATTGGAGGGGGGTAGATTTAGACTTGACATAAGAAAGAAATTCTTTACAGTGAGGGTGGTGAAGCACTGGAACCGGTTGCCCCAAGAAGTTGTGGATGCCCCCTCTCTGGAGGTGTTCAAGACCAGGCTGGACAAGGCACTGAGCAGCCTGATGTAGTGGGAGGTGTCCCTGCCTATGGCAGGGGGGGCGGAACTCAATGACCTTTAAGGTCCCTTCCAACCCAAACTATTCTATTAAAAAAAAAAATAAAAAAAAATTATTTCCTGTCACTGATTATCTTCTTGCCACTGGATGGCAGCAACAGAATCTCACCTTTTTCTGTTATTCTCAAATTTTATTCCCATCAGCCACATTCATTACCAATTTTAAACTGAATTCTGCATGTATCTTAAGCACATTAAGGCATTGTAAGCTTTAAAGCCAACACCGACAACCATACTAGTTAAGTCATTAAAGCAGCTTAAAGGACAGTGGGCTTCACCAGTTCAAAAACCAAACAACTTAATTAAACTACAATAGACTAAACTAATCTAGTTTATTTCTGGAAAGTTGTGTGTATAAAGGCCTCTATTTTGCTAGTGGTTTTTTTCTGCAAAGCCTCTCTTCTTTCCTCCCTACACACAACATTTACTCCACAGATAGTTGCTTCCTGCCTCTGAGAGATGCTTCTCATCTTTGAATCTTCACCCAAACAAGATGCCAACATTATTCTGAAACCAGCTCAGCCTATACACTACCTGCATGGTTCTTCCATTAATTATGCAAAGTAAGCTTCAAAGTCAACCTTTGGTGATTGGGACAACACGAGTTTTTCAAAGTAAGTGAGTACAATTGACTAAATTCATTATCATTAATCATTTTGACAAGCTTAAATAAATATTTTAAGCAATAAAAATGTGTTATGGCAGTCAGTGAAATGACTAGTGGCATTAGATGGAAGCCATACTACAATTAATACTGGGAAGGTAAGGACTAATTAATTATAAATAACGATCCTGATTCTTCACTAAGGAAAATCAATTTAGTTACTTTCATGCAGTTAAAGTCTTAATATCTTTGAACTCAAACAATATGTTTTCAGTACCGCTCAGTGAAGCTTTTATACCCCAGTGCATTTTTTATGATGCTTGTCATTTGAAGAAAACTATGTTATATCCTTATATTAACGCAGATGGTGTTTGCATATATAATAGACAAAACTGGGAGCTTGAAAGTAACTCTGTCTTTAAGATAATACTAAAATTCTGTAAAGTCTGCATTTTGCTGTGGTGATTTCCTACCAGTAATTTCTTACTTACAAAAGAATATGTTCCCCTCACCTGCAGGCACCAGTTTAGAGAACACAATAGGTTTTCTATTTGTTTAAATCTGTACTTGTGTTTATGCTAAATATAATTTCTATAAATATTTTAAAATAAACAATAACTGCAACACATACCTTTCAACATCAAAAGGAAAGCAGAACTTTGGAATGCTATTCAGGACTTCCTGTAAATACAAAGTAAAAAAAAATAGTCAGGATTTTGAAAAGTTTTTTATCTGTATTTGCTGTCAAGTTATTTTAAAAAAATTACCAAATTAATTTTTTTAAGTACTGAAAATAATTAATCTTTTTTAAGTACTAAAAATACTTGTAAGAAAAGAAATTCAAGGAATACAAGGTTGAAAAAAACTACAGCAAACGTTCCTAGACTGAAATAATTGATTATTAAAAAGGAATTAAGTTTGTGCTTCGGCAGATTGCAAAGACAATGTCACAGAAGCCTCAGGAGGGAAAGGCCTGGCCTGAAGGGTATTAACACCCTTCACATCCCCACTGGGATTCCCTTCAACAAGGCCATATGGATTTTACAAGAAGCACCACACCATATGGGTAAGCCACGTCTGCTGCTACTTGTACCACAGACTGGCCACAGGGACTTCTGACAGATCCTGGCTCAAAAATACAAATGTTGTTTCAATTAAAATGCAGGCAGAGAAAAGGGAATGAAGTTGGCAGCAGAATGAATTACAGAGAGGTAGAACAACTCTGTGCATGTTCCACAGTCAAATGCTGCAAACGATGGAAATTGTCTGCTGGTCCAAAGGCAGAATTTATATGGATTAACCCTTTGGTTTCACAAGCAAGCCTCCCAATTAATAAAAGGAAGCAGGGGAAATCCACCACTTTCGCACCATAATCCAGAAGAATAAATGTCACTCTCTCATGCAGAATTTTATTTAAGAAGTTGTTTAGTGGCAAATAAAATGTGTTAATTAAAATATAAAAATGCTCTCAAACCAGTCAATCATTTTGCTTTAAAAATACCAGGTTAGCAGCAACTACCAAACAACGACCTTGCAAGGTTCCAGAAAAAGAGGGTTTATTTCCTTGCTCCAGGTGGGTTTTTTAAGACTCATAGAATGGTCAGAAGGGACTTTAAAGATCATCTAGTTCTGACTGGAACTAAGCAGGGACACCTCCCACCAGACCAGGCTGCTCAGTGCCTCATCCGGCATGGCCTTAAATACCTCCAGGGACTGAGGGGACATCCACAACCTCTCTGGGTACCCTGTTCCAATGTCTCACTACCCTCACACTGAAGAATTTCTTTCTTCTCTCCAGCCTGAATCTCCCCTCTTCCAATTTACGTCCATTATTCCTAGCACTGCCACCACATACCCTATTAAAAAGTCCTACCCCAGCCTTTCTGTAGCCCCCTTCAGGTATTTCAGGTACTGAGAAGCTACTCTAAGGTCCCCCCTGAGCCTTCTCTTCTCCAAGCTCAACAACCCCAACTCCTTCAGCCTGTCCTCATAAGTGAGGTGCTACAGCCCTCTCATCATCTTCATGGCCCAAAAATGCATATTTTTCACAAATTTCCAGAGGTGCACATGGTGGTTTTAAGAACTTGATTCAACATACTACTGCTCTCCAACCTGAAATCTCTGTTTACTGCATACTAAACAATCAACTCCCATTAGGGGAAGTGTTGCATTTAAATTCCTACACATCACAATGACTATTTATTTCAAATATTTGCCTGTCTCAGTGGATGGTGTAAAAAATGAAAAGCCCATGCAAGTTCATCAGCAAGGGAGGAAAAGTTCAGGAAAAAGATGCCTCTAAATACAACATACATATGTTAGTTGTAATATTTTAAAGGTACATTAGAAAGTGGAAAACTCAATTTCCAAGTCTAATAAGAGAGTTCCAAAGAAATCTTTGGAACTTTCACTTTGTCAGCACAGATGAAGGAGAATACCAAAGTCAGACACTGTGTTTTGAGAAAGGTTCTTAATTATGAACAATAGCAGAGCACATAGTAGAGTCCAAAAGAAGTTCTTCATGCACCAAATCCCACTGCTGGCAGTGGCCACTGTGGAAGTGTGGGGAGCAAAATCCAAACAGAGCAGGCAATAAAGATTTTAATTTCTGTAGGCAAGAAAGAAGCAGATATGATGCTGATAACAGTAATAATAAACTAAGAAAAGAAAGCAATCAAAAGGTAATCAAAACTTTTAACTCAGGAGCTTCCTAAACATTTCCAAATAAAACTCTTACTTCAGGCTCATAAAGCTCACTTTCCCCATTCCAAATAAATAGTGGTTTATATTCTATTTAAATTCTCTTTCCAAACCTGCACCTATTCTCACACTCTAAGAATTATTTTTCTCCTTACTACCAAGGATTTTAATTGCTGTCTGGTGAGCTTAGTACCGGCTGAGAACTGGGTATGGAAATGTATTCATTCCCTACCCCATTGTGTTCTCTCAGAATAAATTATCACACAAGCAAAAGAAAACAAAATAGAAACAAAATACAACAAAGATATCACCTCAATATTTTGACTAAACAACCTGAAAATGATGGGGATGTTTTGCAGGCTGAGCTGCAGGGCCAGGATTTCCACCAGCTCTGCCCCATGCCCCCCTCCTGGGCCAGCACATGTGTGCACAACTTCTGAGGAGCAGCTTCTGCTCGCTTCCCAACTGGCAGGATCATCCCTCAGGGGACAAGTCTTTAAACTTCTGCACTCTTTAAAATTCAACCAGCCAGCAGGTCTATAGACTGGTGTATAAACAGCATAGACAAAAAAAAAAAAGAAAAAAAATCATCTCTCAGCTTATGTCAGTGATAAAGCAGCTCAGCAGTTGACTGCTGCTCCCCTGACAGCATAAGCCTTGTTACACAGATCAATAGATAGATGGAAGTCCTACCTAACTTCCAGGTCTCAGTTTTCTCCCTTAATTACAGGTGCTATTCAGATTTTTCAAATGCAAGGAAACAAGATGCCCCCAATATGTTACTGTACAAATTTAAAATGCAAATTACATTATACACACATTCACATATATGGTCACTGTTCCTGCACAGTTACAGTTGATACTTTCAGTAACCTCTCTATAGAATAAAACTTGAGCTCCGTTTCCTAAAGGGTCATCATTTTCCAGGATGCATTTAATTACATATTCTAGACCAAGCTACCAAAACCATTCATATAAACAAGAATGCAAATAACTTCCTTTATTCAGTTTTGATGCAGAAACAGCCAAAGAAATTACAACTGCAGGAGCATTAACAGTCATTCACATAATTACAAAATGCCTTTCTCTGAATTACAGAATCAACTAAGAAATCTGGACACCCACAAATCCATGGGTCCTGATGGGACAAGGTGCTGAGGGAGCTGGCAGAAGTCATTGCCAGGCCACTCTCTATCATCTTCAGTCTGGGGAACAGGAGAGGCGCCTGAGGACGGGAGGAAAGCAAGTGTCGCTGCAGTCTTCAAGAAGAGAAAGGAGGAGGACCCGGGTAAGTATAGACTGCTCAGCCCCACCTCCATCCCTGGAAAGTGATGGAGCAACTCATCCTTGGTGCTGTCTCTAGACTCATCAAGGATAAGCAGGTCATTAGGGGCAGTCAACATAGATTCACCCAAGGGGAAGTCATGCTTGACCAACCTGATAACCTCCTATGAGCACATAACCAAGTGCGTACATGATGGCAAAGCAGTGGATGGGGTCTGTCTTGATTACAGTAAAGCATTTGATACCATTTCCCACAGCATCCTGGTGGACTGTGAACTGGTTGAAGGAAAGAATCCAGAGAGCTGTGGTCAATGGGACAGAGTCCAGCTGGAGGCCTGTGTCTAGTGGAGTCCCTCAAGGATCAGCACTGGGACCAGAACTGTTCAATATATTTACCAATGACTTAGCTGAGGGACTAGAGAGCTCTGTCAGCAAGTTTGCTGCTGACACAAACTGGGAGCAGTGGCCGACACCAGAAGCTCCAGTGAGACCTGAACAGGCTGGAGAGTTGGACAAGGAGAAATTCAGTGAAATATGACAAGGGCAAGTGTAGAGTCTTACATCTGGGCAAGAACAGGCCCATGTATCAGTATAAGTTGGGGGCTGAGCTGTTAGAGAGCAGTGTAGGGGAAAGGGACCTGGGGGCCCTGGTGGCCACCCGGATTTCTGTGGTTAGCATGGTCACACAGGAGAGAGGAGACCTACGCTCTGTTTCCTCAGCCACTTAAGCAGCCAGAGCACAGCTGGGACCCAGAGCCAGCCTCTTCAAGTCCAGGCATGAAGACCAAGTAGATCAATTTATTTT
>VZTY01000722.1:1958-39774 GCA_013400935.1 Turnix velox | reverse complement strand
GGATGACACCTCCCTGGAGGTATTTAAGGCCAGGCTGGATGAGGCACTGAGCAAACTGGTCTAGTGGGAGGTGTCCCTGCCCATGGAGGGGGTTGGAACTAGATGATCTTTAAGGTCCCTTCCAACCCAAACTATTCTATGATTCTATACGTGCCAACCAAGTGCTATCTGTTATAATAGTCCTAAGCCTAGAGGATAAAAAAGGAAATCTGTGCAATCACTCCTCCCTCCAAACACACCTCCCCTTTTCATCTCACAACTTTCTGAGCAAGTTGTGAATAGTGCAGAGTTTTCTGACACCTGATTCTACCCCAGTACAGGTGACACATCCCACTTCATACATCCCAGACAAACACACACAGGGGAAAGTGATTTGGTGCCACGTAGAAGTTGTCATTAACGGATTCACAAAAGATTAAAACTCCACTAACCTGAGCTGTGTACATTCCTACAAACACAGACTGCTTTGATAGACAGAACACAAGTTCTACTCCACTGCTAGGAACAATTCTACAGCCTTATTTAGCTGCCTCACACAAAGACCCCAATTAGAGAGGCCCTAGAGCCTATGACCAACACTCAGAATCAAGTTGGTCATAAGACTCAAACACTAAATAAGCCTTTTAGATTAAAAGTTTCATATTTTCATCTTAATAAAGCTCATCCAGAGAGATATTTGCTGTCCAAAATAAAAGAGAAGCTGAACACCTGCAAATAAGAAGGAGACTGCATACACATTCCAATCATTCTCTTATTCCTGCTCCCTATCTCTTCTCCACTTAGCCACCTCTCAGTTACACACTTGGAGAGGATGTAAGGGAGAAAAGGTTGGTTCATTACCCAGCTCCTGCTGGACAGGCAGCTGAAGAGTTGTAGCTGCTCTGGGCTCTATGCAGCAGTAAGGGTACATTTAGACCATGAAAACAGACAAGATCACAGGACAAAATCTAGAGAATAAGATAATCTTAGAGAAGTAAAATGACTTAACCAGTATCCATTCAAGTGGTTGCAGAGGAGACCCGAAGGTCATCTGTATCTGCTACTGAACTTACTGATGATTGTGCCAACATCACTTGGAACTAACAGCATAGTAAAAACAGGCAAAAACAGAAGAAAGAAAATTAATGACTAGAGGAGTGACATGGGCAGGATGCAGCCCATTCCAGCAGGAGACACAGTAAAGGATGCTCTTGGCCTGTACAGCAGCCCAAGGCTGACATCCCAGGTAGTACCCATAAGACTTTGCTGCTTTTAGACATCTTGTAAAGGCAACTTACAGGAGAAGAGAACAAGTCTATTCATTAACTCTGAGTATTTTAGAAGTTATTTTTATCACACCATCCTGCAGACTGAAAAATAAGGTTTCCTAGATGACCACACAGTAAATTTAGAAATTCTGAGATTAAGTTATAAAAAGAAATGTATTAGTCTAATTATTCCTGAATCTTACCATGTAACCAGTTAAAAATAAATCTTATTTCAGCCACAGCCACAGCGGTGTCCAGTGTAGCATACAGGGTTCCAAAGTTCACTTTATAATAACAAGCTCTGTTACAAATAGCAGAGTAGTTAAAACATGATGTTCAGCACAGGCTCCTTCACCTGCTTAAAAAAAACCTCTCAAGTTTACTGGAACTCATAATAAAAATATAAAAACTGTCATTACTGCTCTTCCCATTCCCAGTCCAAAGACATTTCCCATTAGAATAAGTGCGGATTGAAACGTTACCATCTATTCTGAGGCAAAAAAAACAAAACCAAGAGAAATCCTACTTCACCAAAGAGCTCTAGCAAGCAGATCACATTAGTATCCCATGCACCAATAAATAGTTTCCCCTTATTTCCCTGACTCATGCCAGGGAGACCTTAATTCCCTAGGCAGTACCAGAGAGTTGGGAAAAACAGGAAATATACTCTTCCTTCCCCAGTCTTGAGAAAACTACATGGGCTATATTTAACTTTTAAGGCAGTATTTTTCATCTTTAAGGAAGTTCACTGCATACTATTTTAAATGACACTAATGTATGATGCACAATTTTCTAGCATCATGTAGTAGGGAAAAAGTGACTTTTCTTAATATGCAATTTCAGTGACAGCATCTCTAACATTATTTGGAAACACAACAGAGAAACTGTCTTCAACTAAAGACAGACACCACTTACAAAATGCAAATATGTGAATTTTGGGAGGACAATTCAAAATCCAAACGCCATCCTGCATAGCTAAGAGGGCAGCAGCATTTGTTCCACTCAAGATATCTTAAGATTTCCCACCACTTACAACACCAATTAAGCAAATCTTCTGCATATCCTGTTCACATGTTGTTTCTCCAGTAGTGAAAAAATAACTACCATATAATAAAACACGTACTAAAATTGGATTTTATTTGTTTTCCCTGACAAGTTTTTTTTCATTCTGCCTTGGAATACTCTGATAGCTCAGGACAAAAATAAGCCTATTTGCAACATAATCAATTCCTCCTATCCAAACTATTGATTTGTAGTGAAGTCTGCAGCCTCAGAAACTTCTGAAATACAGGATCGAGGCATATGATGAGTAGAGCATAGTTCATACTCAGTTCAAAAGGCTCAGATTTGCAAGCTTTTCTTCTTGATGGTCAGGCAAAGAATTTTTTGAGAGGAAAGTTAACTGTAAAAGTATACTACAGAGCTGAAATAAAACATACTGGAAAAAAAAATTTCAGCCATAGAACAGTTTGGGTTGGAAGGGACCTCAATGAACATCTAATTCCAATCATAGCAAAGTCTGATCTTGATGACTGGACAGATCCCACATTTATTTCAAAACTATGTGTATTTTTTCAAAATATATTTCAAATATTTATTTTGCTTCAAAAATCCTACCATTTTACTGAACACTTCAAATTACACATAATACAAATTATAAAACAAACAAACAAATGAAAAAGCCATTGCTCCTTTTTCTGAAATGCTACATTAGTTACCTAAAAGATAGCTTCAGAACTTCTCACTGAACTTTCCAGAATCAGAACTTTTCACTAATCTTTTTACAAAATGACTGTACACCATTTGCCATGAAGAAAATGTGATATTACTTTCAACTTAATAATAATCAATGAAGTACCACTGAAGTTAACAAACAGTTTGGGTGCCACAGTGAGAGAAAACATCTACAGTTGAGAGACTTATGCATGGAAATAAGACAAAACAGTTCAAGAGCTAAACCCTTGACCGTGCTGGTTAACCCCTAATGGTTCAGAGGTGTTCGGGAGGATGTCAGCTTACACAGCTCTACCAGTCCTAGGGGAAGTTGGGGAACTATACAGTGTTGGAATCAGTCGCAAAACTAATGATCTGTGTGGTCGAAGTTTCTGGAGCTAAAAGAATCTATAGCAAAAAGGAACTGAGAAAGGAAGTCAGCTTCTAAGGAACCTGCTAGGATTATTGTTTTATAATTACAGTTATTTCTGATAGTTTTATAAAGGAAACAATTATTTGTTTACAGGCAGCACAGGTCAAATTCTGAGCCTCATTATAACACAGCTCAACAAGAACTGTTTGGAGTAATAGCTTTTGAGTATTAAATTTAGCTATTATCCATGTGCTGAACAATACAAAAGAGAGGAAAGAACTTCATGACCAAAGAGGAACAGGGAAGGAGCAAGCAAGCAAAACTAAAAAGCACTGACATAACCCTTGTGTTACCAGATGCACAGAGATGACTGCCACAAAATAGAAAATGCAAGGGACCTAGCAAAGGACTTTTTTCCCAAGAACATACACAATGTACATACACTGAGACTATGGGACTATGGCTAAGCCTGTCCAGACCTTCTGCCCCTCTACTATGGCAGCATTGCTAGAGATCATCTGCGAAGATTTCAGATTGGTGCTTCTGCTGGTGACCATCCATCAGTCCCTTCAGCACAAAGTCAATCAGCTTAACTCAGACCTCCAGTATCACAGAAGCCAACTTGGAACAGCTAAGAGGAGGGGAAAGCAGGTCCCACCATCAAACCAGGCAGCACCAGTAGCTACAACCAAGATTTAAAAGATCCAGAAGAATGAAATTGCCCACACTCAGGGAAGACCCTCACAAATATAACCTGAGTGTTCACCACACTTACTGAAAATTAATAAAAATACCTGCTCCCACAGCAGGATCTCTCTATAAATTGAAAGAGATCCTCCCTCTTCCTGAGTCAAGTCCAAAATTCAGGAACTGATGCATTAAGTCTGCAATGGCTCAGCCTGTTTGCTCTAATAGTGATCACTAGTGTCCTAGCGAAAGACAAAGCATGCACTGTAAGCCCAAAGACACGTTATTTCTCAGATGTGCCAATTGTGCTTTTATTAATAATTGCAGACAGAAACTGACTCATATAAAATACAGAAGCTCCCTAACCTCTGCGCAGGGAAGCAGCAAACACAGTCTCCTAATGGCTTGAAGACTTCCACAGAAGAAATATCAAAAATAATTATATCCTGATGGATTAATATACTTCCCTTTCTGATCACCTGCCTGGAGCAGCTTCCCTTCCAAAATGACCATCCAAGATCCCAAACCACATAGTCTGGCCCTGCAGCTGCAGCCACTAACCACCTTTGCTTTGCTCCTGGTGCTGGCAAAGCCCTCTGCTGCTCCAGTTCCTGAATCTCAGTCCATCAAGACTCATTCTTTGGCACTAGAGCACCCTGGTTCCTGTATTCCATCATACTTGGACCATGACATTTGATCCCAGACTACTTCCTGAAATAAGTAATATGTAAAATGAAGTAGTTTTTATGTAACAAAATACAGCCAAATTATTTGAAGCAGTACTTCAAATGCCAGTAGGAGTAACAGTGAACCAGTGTGACTCAGAAGCTCTCCCAGTTCTGCGGAAAACCATCATAAAGAAAGGCAGAGCAAGAGCCAAGAATTAAACACAAGGTTTAGGAATATTACATCCAGTAGCAAATGTAAAGAGGTTGAACTAGTCAGAATATTCCTCATAGAGCAGCAGTAAGCTTGAGAAACTAGAGCAATGCTGAAAATAAAACAGAGGCAACATGTTGTAGACAAAAGTGCATAGAAGGTACTAAGCAAGTATGAGGTAGCCCAGAATAAGGAATTAACTGACATTAGACTGGAATATTCTGAGGGCAGTTGAGGTCAATCAACAATGACATCACACATGACAATTTGGCTGTCTTTCTGGAAAATACTCCAAATGACTGTCATCACTTTTTCAGCCATCAGTTAATTTTTTCTTCTTTGGTTTGGCACGTTGCTGAAGGCAGTAAGAATACAGCAAATCACTAACAGTTCTTTTCAATAGGCTGATGCAGAATATTTGAAGGACAATCAAATATTAATACTGTGCTTATTTGAGCAAACAGAGAACATTTCTACAAAATGTAGTCCTCCAATATCACAGCTGTGTGACAAAAAAGATGGCTATCATATGTATACAGTCTATTAAAATGCACATAATTTATCTGACTCAAAATGAAAACATATCTAACAAGTAATTCCATTCATCTGGCCCTTTTTCACACAGTCTTAAGATGCATGCCTTTTCACCAGAACACAGCAGCTGGGAATGAAAAGGAAAGCATTCAAATGATCATTTTCACATCATATTCCATCGTCTTTTCACCAGCTTCTCTCTAGTCTTTCTTTGAGTCCCATTCTGTTACGAGAGAGCTGCTTTTCAGATCAATTCATATTTCCATAATCCACACTGCTGTTTCCCCTCTCCTCACCAGGGTGGACTAACCCCTGCATCCACAACTATGGCTTACAACTGTCATTAAGACCAATAACAATAACAAGATAACAAAAGAGCTGATAGAGATGAGGCTAGCCAGTACCATATGCTGATCAAGTTCAATGTTTTTAACTTAAAAGCTCTATAAAGCAACCCTGAAAACAAGCACACTTGATGTTGCCACCTGTCCTCAAAATTTCAAGACAGTTTCAAGTCTTCAGCATTGGGTTTTGACAATTTCAAAAACAAAAGTCACAGAGATGCAATCTGTCTTGTTGGGATATATTTAAAAACTAACTAAGCAGTGAATACATATTGTGATATTTACATCTAGAACAATGTAAGGGTCTCAGCGAATCTGGGTGTTTTCAGTGTGTGTAGATGAGCAGTGATTTCAAAGAATACTTTTTGGGACCTGCCACAGATCTTTTTTGTTCACTCAGTGCAATTAGCAGTTATCAACACAGGATCAGCAGAAAAACATTCACAAGTGTGTCAGTTGGGACTTGCACAGACAGAAAGCATTGCGTGTATTGCAGGGTACACACAGTATTCTGCAATCAAAATAATATGTATTTCAAACACTAAGTGTCGGGAAATCACAGGAAACTATCTTAACTATCTTAAAGCCTACCTGTAATAAACAAAGCTGCCACCATCTCAGCTAGCTTAATTGTTTTCTGAAAAATAGGGATTCAGGTTCCGAAGCATCCTTAAACTAAACAATAACATTAGGACAAAAATACTTTAAAAAAATAGTGATTAAATACTAATCAAGTTTATTAACATAAGCAGAAAAATATCCAAACCCTTTTCAATATTTACTAATAAAAACAGAGCCATGCAAGCAAGCACCTATCTAGTTAGCATAAATATTTGAAACATGTATTTAATGCCTCATCGGAATAAAAAGAACAAAGCCATGGAGTGCAGAATGTGGGCGAGACACAGCCCTTTCCAGCACGCCTGCAGCCTTGAACAGAATGTAAACAGCCTTCTTCTTCCTGGGTTCCTGCTGCTCTCCAAGGCATGACCAGAGAAACACTAAATCATCACAACTGGCTTCCACACAACAGACATTAGCTTGCTTCTTGAGCTTTTTAATAATATTTTCACTTGTACTATTATTAAAGTTTTGGGTGTTTTTTTAAAAAGACACAATCTCTTTCATATTGACCTCACTTGTCTAATTGCTGCCATGATTCATGTAATTGAATATTCCATCCTGCAAGAAGCTGAGAACTTTGACTCAAATAAGATATTCATTTAAGCCAGGGTTAAATATCAATAGTTACTACAGACATTGAAAGTAAAAGCCTTGTGTACTAGTTATTCAAGAGAATTAAACAATTCATAGAATAGTTTGAGTTGGAAGGGACCTTAAACATCATCTAGTTCCAACCCCCTGGCCATATTCAGGGAAACCTCCCAGTAGATCAGGTTGCTCAGTGCCTTGTCCAGCCTGGCCTTTACTCATGTTTCCAAACACACACGTGTATCTATATGTTGTTATACATCAAAGTATTTTCACATAAATCTGATTGAGGCACTTGTATAATACCAGGCTTTAGTAGTTGAGTCACTACTGTATAAGAAGTAAGATTTATTGCTCACATTCAGTCCTGACTTTTGCATAATGCAGTACATAAAAATAAACCCAGATGGTACAATACAAAATATGAGGTAAGAACACAAAGCATACAGAAGTTTAATAAAAAAACAGTAAAAATTCTTCACATGGGATGCCATATCCCTTACTGGTTATAAGACTGGAAAAAGTTTGACATAACTAAAAAGGTTTAGCTTCCCTGGTACAGAAAGATGAGAACAGGAGAAGATGGAGCAAAATCTGCACCACAGTCTAATGCAGGGGCTCGGTCCATTCTCAATCTCTATCTTTACTCAACAACACAGTGCTATTACTAGAGTGGTGTCTGGTAAGACCATCTCCTGCTGTATTAGCTATTTGTATCATCTTTCAGGTGAGAAGTGTTCATCAGCACAGAAGTGACAGACTAAAGAAAGAAATTATTATGGTATTAGAAGGGAGAAAAATAAGAACTGCTCAATGGATCATTTTTTCCTACACATCATATATTTTATCTATCACAGATGGGAAATCACTTTGGGCTAAAGTAGCGGATCAAAAAAGCAATAGAATTCATACACTGCTAAAGAAAATATCCAAAATAGCTGTGATTACTCTTTTTGTAGGAAATGTTAAACTTCACATACTTCAAAGGTTAAAACAATGCAGAAAGCAGCAGTGTCTCTGGCAGGGTCACCAAAACCTGTGGGTGCTATAAGCAATGCGCTCTTGTCCTTCCTTGGGCTAACATCACTCCTTGGCCCAGGAACATTTCAACCCAATGAAGCCACTGGGAGCTTGAGTGGAAACTTGATAGGAACACAGGCATCCCAGAGGCTTCTGGACACATCTGACATGAGTAGAGCTTTGCCACTGATTCCACTGCCATGAGGAGACAGCCTGTATCAGAAGACCTCAGCTATGCTGGGTGACATCAAGTAATTTCAATTTGGAAGCAGAAGTTTTGATTTTATTTGGATTGTTTTTGTAAAGCTACTGTTGGTTTTCTTCCCAGGTATCAGAGAATTATTGTTGTCTGTTTGGACTTCAGTTTGAAAATGAGCTTGTAGGGCTGAAATTAAAATCAAGTCCACCCAGTCAGAGTAAACGAAATAGGAAATTCAAGATCAGAAACATACATGTCTTATCCTAAAAATTTGACAGGGCACAAGGGAAGTTTTGAATGTACCACAATTCAGAGTATTTAGGTGTATGCATTCAAAATATATTCTACATAAAAATAAAATTCCACTAAGTAGTTACAATGCATTTCTCGTTCAAATGTGAAATTACAAGGGTAACCATGCAAGAGTAGATATGCTCAAACTGGGAATCTTCACATTTTCCTATAATGCATATATTTCCCAGAACTTCCTCAACATTTTCAAACTCACATCCTTAGCATTAAGGCGAGAACAACAGCAAATGCTGACATTTCAAATTTGATGTCGCAAATGGAGTAAGTTCTTTTGGCTTCGGGGTTATTTTTAATAAAGATTTTGTTTGTAAGAGTATTGTGGTTCATCATACTTAGAATTCTATCTGCCATGAGTTCACTGCTTAATTGGGAGTCACTCAAATGTTATCATAGAATGGTTTGGGTTGGAAGGAACCATAAAGATCATCTAGTTCCAACCCCCCTGCAATGGGCAGGAACATCTCCCACTAGGCCAGGTTGCTCAATGACTCATCCAGCCTGGTCTTAAACACATCCACGGACTGCGGGGACATCCTCTCTGGGCAACCTCTTCCACTCTCTCACCACCCTCACAGGAAAGAATTTAACTCATATCTCCAGCCTGAATCTCCCCTCTTCCAATTTGCACCCATTATTCCTAGTCCTGCCATCACATATCCTATTAAAAAGTCCTACCCCAGCCTTTCTGTAGTTCCCTTCAGGTATTTATAAGCTACTGTGAGGTGCCCCCTGAGACTTCTGTTCCCCAGGCTGAACAGCCCCACTCCTTCAGCCTGTCCTAAGGCTCGAGCGCTTTGATCATCTTCGTGGCCCTCATCTGGAATACAAACAAGAGGAGGAATTATGAAAACGGCTTATACAGTTTTTCTTTGCATTCTGAAAGCAACATAAAGGTGACATGATAAACTGTAGAAAAATTCCAGAAGAGAGGAAAACATTTTGCTCACTGTTATCACATCACTCTGTGAGCAGACAGCCAGTGGATTTTAGGAAAGATGGTTCTTTGGGATACATCCAAAAACTAACTCACACATTTTTAAATGTAAAATAGAAATGACTGAAACACAGGATGTTTGGGGTTTTTTTACTTTTTTTTTTTTTTCAGACTCTCCTCATAAACCTTGGGAGTTTTAGAGAGAATTCAAATCTAAGAAAAATTATATCTGATAAGTATTAAGGTCTCCAATCCAGACCTCGGACCTACTGAGTGCCCCATGCACACAGACACACGCACAGAAGGCTTCTGCTGATTTCACTTGGCTTGGGTGGGGTGCTACGGAAGCTGCTGTAGACTCTCCAAATCCAGCAGTTCTAATAGGAAAATTTCCCTTGCAAAGATGAGGATTAAAACATACTGTTCTCCAAAAACAAAAGCAACTCACCTGCTGAGACACAATGTGCAGGTACAGCTTTTTTGGAGACCTAAGGTAGAAGGTTGCCCCAGGATACTGCTTTTTATAGACTAGGTACATCTACTGCATCTTTCTAAGGTCCCCTTGCAATTTTAGTGGGTTTCAGCTTCTAATAATTTTTCTACACCATCTGTTCTTTGAATAACCTTTAACTTAATGAATAATCTCCCATTTTTCTTCCTACATAATTTCTCTTCTTTTTGTATTTTTTGGGGGGGTTGTGTGCTTTTTTTAAGGAAAAGAGCAAAACAAACTAGAAAAAATATTAAATCACAGTGAAGATGATCATTCTGCAGACAGGAAAATTACAAAAACTAGCTGTCTATCTAAGAATAAATAACAGCATGCTTTGCTTGTCTACCATTTGTTACTACCTTTTAAGCTGCACGTGTTTCTGAATGATGCTGTTCCCTAACCAGGCATCCTGCCTTCTATGTTTGCACATTTATTCATTTCATCATGAATCACCTCCCAGCCATCTTTATAGAATCTGGTATCACCACCAATTCTTAAAAAAAAAACTTTTTAAAATGGTCAATTTATCAAGACCTATCATACAAAAATATTTCCAGATCATCCATTTACCAGCAAAGAACACATTTGGCCTAAAGAAGCTAAAATATTTTCATGGAGCAAACTCATCTAAAAGCTACTAAAATAACAAAATCTTAGTTTCATTAAAATTTAATATTAATAAAGTCAATAAAATAGTTCAGAAAAAAACTGATTAATAGCTTTGTTATCACTATAAATGGTAAAATAATCAATCATTCCTGCATCTATAAATTTTCCTGTTGGGAGAATATTTCCAACTGTTTTTAAATAAGCATATTAAATACTAAGCAAATATTAAATAAATATATAAAATCTTGCATTGTAAAATATTAAACGAACGGGAGACACAGGTTCTGACATTAAAAGGACATACATGTGCAGCTCGTCAAGTTTTTTGTTCTAGTGTTTTTGTTAATGCAATTTATAACACCAACATTGGGCAAAATTTCTGTTGATTATTTTTCCATATTTTCCAATTCTACAACAGTTATCAGTCCAATGATTCCACCAGAAAGAGCTTATAAAATGCTCCATATCAAAATAAGGTGATGCAGAGAATCACTATGAGACACAGTGATCTACAACTGCTTTTGCATATTCCTGTCACAAACACATTCTAATCACCAACCCACCACTTGGGTGAAGACATTTTCCTGCCATCGTTAGCATCTGCCTCTCCACAGCTGAATAGGAGAGCTTTTTTATTATTATTCTAACATTAAAAAAGTTCAATCTCATGTTTCCAACCTGGTCTCCAAAGTCCTCCGGGAACTTCCACAGTACCATTGGATCTGTAAATAATTGACAGACAGCATTAATCAGAGGCAAAGGAACACAGTATTACAGTCAGAGTACATTAATATTAAAGAGAGGGTCAGCTTAGCATCAAGCTTTGAGGGAAGAGCAAAAACATATCTAAAAACTAAGGAAGATACTGGATTATTCAAGAGACTTATTTCATGTTTATGCAATGACATGTTCATTGGTTTACATACAGCAGCTGATTAAAATCTAACAAACTATTTTAATACTCAACTTTTTTTTTAACCTTTGAGCATTTAATCTTTTAAGAGAGTGTTCAACTAATGCATTTTAATTTCTTTAAGAAATAACGTCACAGAAAACCTCTTTCCATACAAGAAAAAGACATAAAAGGATAAGAAGGGGAAACCAAAGTACTCTTTGCAGTTTAGAAGTATCATTTGTGATTTTAAAGATGGTACCAATGAAACCAGTACTCTCAAGGAAGAGGTTAAAAGAGCCAGCACATTTAAAATGTTCTGATCAAAGCTATGTCAAATCAATATTTCCATAAAAGTTTTCATCGAGATGTTATAAATTACTGATTATCTAAATAATCCCTTATCTGGCCTACATATTGTTCCTTTGTATTAACATTGTTTTGCAGACATCAAACACAAAGACCTGCACTGCCACCTTCCAACAAAATCCAAATGATGCTTTCCTGCTTTCCATCCCTGCAAAGCTTTTCATCTCCTGGGATACAAAACCTTCTGAAGGCGCTGCTATTAAACTCTATCACCATGAAACTTCACAGTGCTTCTGTGAAGACCATCAGCATTTGGTATCAAAAGTGAAATTATCTGCCAGTGCCAAAGCCTAGAACAGAGGGACATCTCTCCAACTTCTGCTCTCATCCGGACCAGCATCAGACAGACCCTCCCACCAGTGACCACACAGTCAATGACAGCTCTGGGTGTCAACAGGTAATAAAACAAACAGAGAAATCCATTCCTGAGCACAGGGGAGACTGCCTGATGAGAAGTGCAACCTCTTGCCTACATGGAGAATTGGGGGAATTCCTGTCTTCTGAGGATCCAAGATCTGGGAAACATATCTGGATTTTCACTTCAATCTCCAACACCAGCACTGCCTTACTGGTACATTTTTCATCAGAACTAGAAGGTTCTCCACTCTAGGCAGAGTATGGAAGTTTCTACTTTTCGTCATGCTCCCTCAAGTTTTCTGTTGAAACCTGAAAGCTTTAATAGAATGGAAATTTCATTCATGGTATTTTCATTCCCAGATGTTGATTTAAAATCCTGCAACTACACACACAGCTGCTGCACCCACTCACAAGAAACTGGAGACAGAAGCCAACATTATTCCTTCACCTCAGTGAGATGTTAAACCAGCATGCTGTACAATTCAGCTTGTTAACAAACTCAACCTAATTTTGACCTAATATTTGTGTACTTCAAATCTAATTAAGAGTTTAGATTAAAAAGTGGTGATTTGACTCCTCTCATAGGACAAGAACACTTTTGCTCCTGAGAACATCTAGGGACAGTTCTAGCTATTATTTATGAAAACATATGCATTTTGCAGAAGAAATCTTCCTCCGTAGAATCCATGGTTTGGGTTGGAAGGAACCTTAAAGATCATCTAGTTTCAACTCCCCTGCCATGGCCAGGGACACCTCCCACTAGACCAGGTTGCTCAATGCCTCATCCAGCCTGGCCTTAAACATATCCAGGGATTGAGGGGGCATCCACAACCTCTCTGGGCAACCTCACAGGAAAGAATTTCTTTCTTCTTTCCAGCCTGAATCTCCCCTCTTCCAATTTGCATCCATTACTCCTAGTCCTGCCAATCACATATCTTATTAAAAAGTCCTACCACAGCCTTTCTGTAGCCCTCTTCAGGTATTGAGAAGTTACTATGACGTCCCCCCTGAGCCATCTGCTCTCCAGGCTGAACAACCCCAACTCCCTCAGCCTGTCCCCAGAAGGGAGGTGCTCCAACCCTCTGATTGTCTTTGTGACCCTCCTCTGGACCTGCTCCAACAGCTCAATGTCCTTCTTATGTTGAGGACTCCAGAATTGCACACAGTAACTCCAGGTGGGGCCTCAGCAGAGCCAAGTAGAGGGACAAAATCACCTCTCTTGACCTACTGGTCATTTTTGGAGGCAGACATTAAAGATAAGATGCTATGTTTATAAAAACATGAGAGCCAAATAACACAGGTACTTTTTCCTCCTGTTTTCTGTGTATACAGATCACTAACACACCTGTTTAATGACCATATACAAGAGGAGTTTGGGTCTCTCGCTACCTATACTGTAAGTGATCTCTTATTTTTATCCCAATATAGAATCATGAAAGAAAAAGTCATTATATGGTAATAGTGATCTCTGCTAAATTCAAGCGTGGCAGCAGATATCAAATAGCATAAACTAGTTCATAAATTACTTCCCTAAAACCACTAAAATTCTTGCAAAATCCAAAAGTTACCTTCAAAAAGCTTACAAATCTCAGGTTATATGCCCACAAACATTTCATAGATTTCTCTGCAAACAAGCAATGTCACCACACTGGCACTAGCAGCTGTTTGCTGGTCTTCCTGTACCACCACCTCTCTCTTGCCAGGGCAGACCCTTCCATAGCTATGCGTTTCACTGAATGAGGGAACCCATCAAGACTAAAGCAACTGCCCAGATTTTTTCAGGCTAGTGTCAACCAGACCAGTTCCCCAAATCCCCTGCATTTCTGCTAGAAAATCTAAAAAAGGAACAAAAAATGGGGAATGAGGACTGGTGAGAACACAAGAACTGTTTCACCTGGCAACAATCCAGCCTTATGCACTGGTAAGGTTGCATGAAATATAAGCTGGTTACTCACTGCATCTACTTCTGTTTCTTTATCACCCATTTCTTAAGAATTTCCCAAGTCTTGTACCGTTTATAGTAGCTTCTGTTGCAAAATTCAAGAGTTATTGTCTGCAAGTAGATGCAGGACTGTCCTGCAGTGCAGCAGCCTGAGGGAGTGAGGCCAGGGAGGAGAGGACTTGGCAGGATCCCCTCCTCCTTGCACTGAAACCAGGAAGATTTTGGCAGACGTGAAATACACTTACATGAGAAACATTCATTATATCCAATCTTCAGCAACACAGTAACAAAGCAGCAATATTTTGTAAAATGTTTCATCTACAAGTTTCTAAATGGGAAAGAAATGTAATATGTTTCTTCTGCAGTTCTTTTGTGGAAGCACAACCCCTAGCCTTCAAAAAAAGGAAAGAGATTGCAGTAGCAAAACCTCCAAAATGAGTTTTAAAAGGTCAAAATTGGGATCAGAGTTTAATCTTTGAATTAAACAAAACTTGGTTTTAGATAACTTGGGGCTTGGAGTCACAAGATGTGTAATACCTTCACATCTCAGTGATGAGCCAGTGGAGCTGAACAACCTTCCACAGGAGCTCAACTTCCTTTGCTGCCCTGATAGAACAACAGATAGAAATCCTACAACTACAATTTAGTGCCTTGCTGACTTTGCTATCTTAACTTCATATTATTAGGGCTCTCTTGTGCTACTTTGATCTCACTTAGACTAACAAAAACCAATTCTAAAGTGAATCCCAAGACACTGAACTACAAGTGTAGCAACACTTATTTTCACATCATGAAAGGTTATTAGTATCACAAGAAGATATTTACATTCATGAAATCTAAATAGGCAAAACAGTACCATCAATAGCCCTTAGTGAAAAAGAGCCAACATTTTAAAAATATTTTTATCTCAATTCATGAAGAACATCCAGTGCTACATTGAGCAAAACTTAAAATGTCTCCAAGACTTGCCCAACTACATTGAGCTGAGCTTTGCAGCTGTTATTTTAGTAAGTATTTGCTATACATTTCTTACTATAAGAAAGACTGGTGAGACCTGAACAGGAAAACTGGACTTTTTTTCAAAGGGTTTTGTTTGTTTCTGCTTTTGGAGCAAGGCTCAGGAAACATCTGACCCATCTCTGTGGCAATTTGTAGCAACTGCTGCAAAGGAAGAAACAAAGGGGTACCAATTCAGAAAAGAAAAGAGAAAGTATAATCCAATTCGGCAACTTTCCACACTTCAGATTTCCAAAGACTGAATTTGCTTTTCCCCAAGGATTACTTCCCAGATATCCCTTCTGATCTGGCAATGGTAGGCCAATTTTATGCTGATTTTATGGGTGAGAGGATGAGAATCACTCAGAAACAGCTGTTACTAAAGCTGGCTGAGGAACTTCTGAGTGTCTCCTCATTTTCTTTTTCCTAACAGTTGTGACAGATGCTTTGTACTCATTCTAAGTAATAGTACAGGGTAAATTGTTAAGTGCACACATAGGACAGTGCATGGTGTGTAAACACACACATCCACATAAGCTTAGCATAGCTCCCTAATTTAGCAAAATACCTTTCCTAAATACCCTACAGCATTAGAAAGCATGTATCTCAAATGCCAGTTTTTCACCTCTGCAAGGCTGCAGCTCAGGCACACATTTCCAGACATAATTTCTGACATTTTATTTGACAACTTTTGCATCATTTGTGATCATGTGAGTCTGTCTATACAAGTCTTAAAGGAAAGTTCCTTACTAGAAGATTCAGAATGAACCAGTTAAACCCCTGAGGACCACAGTTAAAGGCAGATGCAGTTCTTTGTATGAGTCAGAAGTGAGGCAAGCAAGGAAAGGTTTATTGAGGGATCAAAAGATAGAGTTCAATGTACTTTATATAAAAAGCAAGGCATATGCAATGCAACACAAAAAGCATTCAGAATGTTGCAATCTAGTACCATCCGAGAGGAACAAAGATGACACATACTAAGAGAAGAGGAAAATATGCACATCCTCAAGGTAATTCCTCTCCAAAAACCAGCTCCTATACAGGTAACTTCATAAAGCACATTAACAGTATTTTTAGGAAAAACACTTCTAACACATTTTAACATCTGTAATAAAAGGAATAAAATACATAAGCACTACTACATATGACAGAGTAGATTAGAGAAGCCTGGCTGGTAAATTCCAAAAAAAATCAGTAGTTAAAAATATATCTCAAAAATACTCTTTGCAGTCATTAAGTTTGTTGAATATAAACGTCACCCAAAAATACAAGAGGATAAGCTAATTGGCACATATCCAGTTTGGCAATGGAACAGAAACTACAAAGACATGCTGAGAAACATAATCTCGGGCAATTCTCCTGATAGCAACAGAGAATTATTTCAGACAGGAAACCCTAGCTAAGGTAAAATGAAATGGATTCATTAAGCAGTCCAGTATTCTGCCTGGAGAGGAGCAACCTTCATCCCTGTAGGTTTGGTGGAGCAGGACAGACAAAGAGACTGCCAAGTGGATTTGGTTATGTCTTGAAATGGAAGAATGGACAAGCTGACCGCTCAGTACCCTTCTGGCTGTATTTCCACTGATGCTGTAAAGATATTCATTGGAAAAAGCTGTCAGTGCATGAGAGGAAAGAAGAGACTGGGGCCAGGAATTGTAGGGGTGGGGAAGAGACACAGTAAGGAAAAGGCAGGTGGCAAAGCAAAGCTTACTGCAGATAGTTTTCTCTTGTCTGGGGAAAAAAAATTGAAAATGTAGTTTTAGATCATTTTATCTTATATGAACACTAGGATACAATTGATAAAGATGAAACTATATATCACTATTTCAAGGAACAGCTTTATCAATACATTCCATAGAATCATAGAATAGTCTGGGTTGGAAGAGACCTTGAAGATCATCTAGTTCCAGTAGGCAGCCCCATTAGGTATTGCCAAGCTACTAAGCAGTAAAAAATGATTTCTTTAATTTTCTAATTATGCTACTGTTCAAAAGCAAAAAGTTGCTACATAGTTAGCTTGACAGAAACTCACAAAAGTGATTATAATGATGCTTTTGTACCAATATAGTATGTTATTCCTACAGCAGTGATTCAGAAATAAAATGTGAGATGAATTGCAAAGTGCAATCCAAGTGTTTACACAGATTAAATCATCTGATAAAAAAAACAGCATTCACATCATACAGCAACATCACTTCTGTATACCCTAACATCATAGAATGGTTTGGGTTGGATAGGACCTTAAAGATCATCTAGTTCCAACCCCCCCTGCCATATCCAGAGAAAACTCCCAGTAGATCAGATTGCTCAGTGCCTCGTCCAGCCTGGCTTTAAACACCTCCAGGGAGGGGGCATCCTCTCTGGGAAGCCTCTTCCAGTGTCTCACCACCCTCACCATAAAGAATTTCACATTAAAATCTGCTTGTTTACAGCTTCATGCATGAAGTGCCAGAGATCCAGTAGGAAGGGGAGGCATCACTGCTGTCAGGAAGATTAGAGTGTGACAGAGGTCTGCAGCACCCAGGTTTTTGGGGACCAAAGAGGAGCATCTGCCAGCAGCTGGAGGAAGAGCAAGATGCCACAGAAAAGCGGGCTGGGAAGGAGAAGATTTACAATATTTTTCCAAGTATCAGTAATCAAAAGAAAGAACAGAGACAAAATATATTGAAGAAACTTAATTTAAAAAGTTAAACTAAGGAACACTAAGTCTACTGGCACTTAAAATCTGAAAGATTAAAGACAATATGCAAATGAGGGTGCCACTGCAGAAAATACTTGAAAGTACACTTCCATGCAAAAGATTTTTTTTTTGCTCATCAAAGAAATACTGAAAGAAACTCCTACTGGACTGTTATAACTGGTTTTTAATTATTTCACAGGAAGCTTATTGCTGAATACAACCATATTCTTGGTGTCTTCACATAAGAGGAAGAAAATATATTTACAAAATCGAACCAAACCTTAACATTCCAGCACTTTGGACTTCTTCACTCATTCATGTGCCTTCCTAAACTGTCACCACAGTTTCACATAGTTGCTACAAACACAGGGAAAGCAAAACAGGGCACCAAAACAGGTATGTTCCCCAGAAAGGTGACTACATCCACACAAAGATGAGCTTCTCCACTGAACTCTAAGAGTGAAATACTGATGCTTTTCAACCACATTAGTTATAAAATCTTAAATTACGGAACTCTGTTTGCCAGCTTTCCTTGTCACATATTAATATGAAGATTTTTCTTTGTCTCCGGGAGCTTTCACAGTAACCGGTGAAAGCAGCATGTTGGAGCGTAACACTGAACCTGGCCTCAACTTGCAAATCACAGAATCATAGAATGGTTCGGGTTGCAAGGGACCTTAAAGATCATCTAGTTCCAACTCCCCTGCCATGGGCAAGGACACCTCCCACTACACCAAGGTTGCTCAGTGCCTCATCCAGCCTGGCCACAAACACCTCCAGAGAGGGGGCATCCACAGCCTCTCTGGGCAACCTCTTCCAGTGTCTCACCACCCTCATACTAAAGAACTACTTTCTTATCTCCAGCCTAAATCTACCCTCTTCCAATTCACATCATTATTCCTAGACCTGCCATCACATACCCTGTTAAGAAGTCCTACCCCTGCTTTTCTAGAGGCACCCTTCATGTATTGAGAAGCTACTATGAGGTTCCCCCTGAGCCTTCTCTTCTCCAGGCTGAACAACCCCTTCTGTCCCCAGAAGGGAGGTCCTCCAGCCCTTTGATCATCTTTGTGGCCCTCCTCTGGACCTGCTCCAACAGCTCAATGTCCTTCTTCTGTTGAGGGCTCCAGAACTGGACACAGTAACTCCAGGTGGGGCTTCACCAGAGCCCAGTAGAGGGGCAAAATCACCTCTCTTGACCTGGTGGTCACAATTCTCTTGATGCAACCTAGGATTCAGTTCACTTCTGGGCTACAAGCACACGCTGCTGGCTGATGTTAAGTTTGTCATCCACTGACAGGTATCATCAGCCACAGCATGACCACAACACAGGAGTGCTGAGTCTTTCCTCCCCTTTCCCACAACATTAAGCAGCCTCTATCATGTCTTTAATTAATGGCAAGGCTTATAAACTTGTATTTAGACAGTGAAGGTTTCTGACCCATCGGAGAATATATTTGGGAAGAGTGTCTTGTGACATTTTTCCTTTTAGTTGTTCTCATGTGAACTAAAGCACAAACTAAATGACAACTGTGTCAACAAGCACACAAAAATACTACCCTTTAGAAAAGGAAAAATGGAAAATAACATTTTAGCAGCATTCCTCAATGACAGTCACAGTGGCTATGATCTGTAAGTCTTCAAGATTGCAAATTTGTAAGTAGGCTAGTCAGTAGGTTGAGAGATGTTCTTCTCCTCCTCTGCTCTGCCCTGGTGAAACCATATCTGGAGTACTGTGTTCAGTTGTGGGGCCCTCGGTTCAAGGAGGACAGGGAACTGCTGGAGAGGAGTCCAGTGTGGAGAGACCTCAAGAGACCATCCAGTCCAATCCCCCTGCCAGAGCAGGAACACCCAGACCACGTCACACAGGAAGGCATCCAGGCAGGTTTTGAATGTCTCCAGAGAAGGAGACCCTACACCCTCTCTAGGTAACCTGTGCCTGTGTTCTGTCACCCTCATCATGAAAAAGTTTTTTCTTATACTTCTGTGGAACCTCCTGCAAGGTTCCAGCTTGCACCCATTGCCCCGAGTCCTGTCATTGGAGGTTGCTGAGAAGAGCCTGGCTCCATCCTTCTGATACTCACTCTTTACATATTTATAGACATGAATGAAGTCATCCCCTCAGCCTCCTCCAAGCTAAAGAGACCCAGCTCTCTCACCCTTTCCTCAGAAGGGAGATGCTCCAATCCCTTCATCATCTCTGTATCTCTGCTCTGGACTCTCTCCAGCAGTTCCCTGTCCTTCAACTGAGGGCCCCATAACTGGACACAGGGCACTTCCGTGGCCTGGAGTGTCCCCAGCTCATGATCTGCACTGAAGTGACTCCAACATGTGCATGTGGCATTGTAGAGCCAAAAAAAACATTTACTTACTGAAAAGTAGAAATACTAGAAAACTTTGAATGCACACGATAACAGTTCCCAGAAGTATTTATAAAAACGGAGATGTGAAAACAGTGTGCAAATATTGAACCCCAGCTAGTGGTGTGCAAGGTTCTGCCTACCACACTGGACAATGCAGAGCTTTGTCAGAAGTGCTACAGGTTTTGGATCTCACTGGTGCTCTGATTTGCTTAGTTTCCCTGTCTCCATCACACTCAAATTAGGCAATAAGTACTTTTTGCCCTTTACAAGCATGTAGATGGTTAATACTTCTAGCTACAACTTGCAATCTGCTTCAGAGCTGCAGGTCAATCCCTTTTTGCTCAAGAATTTGTTACCACTGAAGGACAGAACAAGTAAGTCATTCCAGCTAACTAGGTACACAAAAAAGGGTGCTTTTTGCTGCAATGCTATTAGCTGTGCTTCAGGATAAAACCTTAATCAGGGTGAGAGTTCATTGCACAGAAGTGCACAGATAAAATGATTATGTTCACCCTTCATGTGGCAAGAGTTTCTTTTACCTGCTAAGTCTTTAGAATGAGCTTTAAAGTGACTGCGTGCCTTTTGGAGCCAAAGAGTTATTTTTCACTTTCCTGTTTTTAACTTGTAATTATGAATGAATTGCAGCACAAGGAACCAAGGATCTAAGATCTATGGTAGCAAGAGAGCAAGTGAGCATCATATATGCTTGAAGTCCATGCTAATGTTAAAGGAAGGTTTACAAAACAAAATACTCCTCCTCTGCTGTCAGCAGGTCTTGTGTTTAAAGAAGTTTCAGTGCAGTGATCTAATGAAGTGAACAGTAAGGCACAAGACAGAACAAAAGTAACTCTACATTACAAGACCATAGTTTCAAATTCTGTTTTCATTCTCCCATTACAATTGACATCACTTATATGAAATACAAAACTTTCACATTTTTCTCACAGGCTGTGGAAGCAGAGCAGCAATGACAAACAGAACCTGGCCTGGCTATTTCTTACTCCTCAGCAGAAATACATCTGACTTTAAGAATATCAGACAACATTTCATGATTTTGTACATGCATCAACCTACTATAAATTAAATTATAACAATCATAAACATTCTCAGTTACACAAAGTTCTAAAATCATAATGATTACATTGATTGGCCAAAGACTATGTATAGGGTTTGCTGGATATATAAACAGTTCATGGATTTTATAATTTTTTTCTACTCTATTCCAAGTTAATTTTTATCTTTGTTATTTATGATACATTAAAGCAGAAAAATCTTTTTTTGCATTTGCTTTCCATCTTGCACCAAATCCATTTTAATACCATGGGGGTGGTGGTGTGTGGAAATAAACTCATCAGTCACCTGACGAACTAATTCAAAACTTAACCAAACAGGGCTAATGGGTGAGAATTGAATTGAAAACACCTTGACAAAGAAAGCAATTTCTTTTTTTCACACTCCTCAGAAGCTGTGGGTGATCACTGTAATCGAACCATCAACAGCGAGGGGACATTTGTCCCAAGGGCCCTCCATGTAAGCAAGAATCAACAACCAGAAATTTTAGAGGCTGGCCCACATGCATTCCGCCCCATTTTGTCTGTGACAAGCAGCATGCAGCTGAAAAATCAACATTTTGACATTTTTCACATACCAATCCTTAAAAGTCAACACCAAACTTTTGATAAGAATAAAACACCAAAGTAGGTTCAGCTGTTGCTTAAGGAAAGATCAGCGTTCCTCCAACAGCTAACAAACCCGTAATAAGCTGGGATTCTCACTCTTTGTCATGAAGGACTCCCAATATCAGTATCCAATAGCCAGAACAAAAAATATCCAATGTCCAGGACAAAAAAAAAAAGAGTATATAGAACAACCTTTATACTAGCACTGATTTTACAAGTACCCTCTAGTATTAGTCTGACCAGCCATTGAATATATTAGATTCAAAGAATCTTAGAATAGTTTGGGTTTGGGAGGTACCTTAAAGATCATCTAGTTCCAATCCCCTGCCATAGGCAGTGACACCTCCCACTACACCAGGTTGCTCAGTGCCTCATCCAGCCTGGCCTTAAACACCTCCAGAGAGGGGGCATCTACAACCTCTCTGGGCAACCTGTTCTAGTGTTTCACTACCCTCATCGTAAAGAATTTCTTTCTTATGTCCAGCCATTCACCAAATCACTGCTATGGAATTCCCAAACCCTGGGGGTTTTCATAGAAAACAAACAAGCAAAAAGAAACTGTCTCCCAGAAGCTTCCAAGGCAGTGATTGCTCACAATGCCTGCTCAGAGCAAGATGCTCAAGCTGACCCAGCAGAAGAACCCTGGCTTTGGCACCTTACACCCCAAGGAACAGAGACCTCTCTGAATCCCAACAAGGACCTCTTCAGACAGGAGCACACTCCATGGCACATCCCTCCCAGAGATGATCATAAGCTGAGCGCTTTTCCTTTGCTAAACCTTTCAATGTGGAACAGCACACACAGAGGAAGGTTAATCTAATTTCTTTCTTTGGTGTTCTCCTACTGGAAAATATATTGATCTTTTAGTAAAACAAACTCTGGCATAGCTGCACCTCACTGCACCTTTCCCTTGAACAGCTTCAAAGCTCTGAATAGTCACAATGTAGATATAGAGCATGGGGAAAAAATATACTTCTAAGAGTTGCTTACAAGTCAACTTTCATTTGGGGATCTCTTAATCAATCATTTGAAAAGAGGGCCCTGCAAGCTCCAAACTTCGTTGCAAAGCACATTTGAGCCAGCACTTTTCTTCAGATTCACTTGTGTCCCATCAGAACTCCTGTAACCATTCCTGACACTCATTTGCTTGACCCATTTTTAATAAAACAAAGAATGGAGTACTTGAAGTATTTTTCCCCCTTGTTCATCCCTTTCTTCAGTAGTCTCTTATTTTATGGTCAGAGGTTAAACTGCTGACCTCTCACCCTCAAGGCAAGTTTTTCCTCCCTTCCATAAAAGGTTTTTCCACAGTGTGCAGCATTTGGATTAGCCCCTATCCCCTTGAACAAAAGCTATGCCTTTGTAAGACTGGTTTGGGCATGGAGTCTGTACATCACAGGAAGCTGCTCCTAACTACCATTCACAATAAAGATATTGTGAGGCCCCTCTAACGCCTCATCTCTCAGAGTCTAGACTTTCACCCGAGCAGCCAGCAAAAAGAAAATCCTGTAAAGCGCTCAACTGAAAATTAACTATGGTGTCCTGTTGTGAACCTGATGAAGACGTTATTTGAACATACGGTAAAACTTTCCATTGTTTAACATAAAGATAAGAGAAAAATTTTGAGAGCCCTAAGCTTTAAATAGTCATAGGGATCAATTCATTCATGGGTCACTAAGTGCATTTTATTAGCAAGCAGCTATTGCTTATGTGTCTTTAAAATAATACACAGATTATTAAATTAAACTCAGGCGCCTAGCACTCTGCACAGCTGTAGAGCCTAATTTTATACTCACTAAGGATGTTCTAAAGCAAAGGAAAAAGAAGTGTATCTTCCAGAATTAACTGCAAGTACAGCACCAGCAATGCCCACTGTCTCAGTTACCTTCAGCAGTTACAATAAATGAAGCATGGCAACAGAAAGATTTTATGCTTTGCTGCATGGTACAAGATGTGATACAAAATGTTTAAGTTCTCTGCATCACTTCTCATCAAAAAAGGTGAATTAGGGGCATGAAAGATTATCTACAAAGTTGTGTAAATAAGGAGTGCAAATAGACCACGGAGTTTTCCAAGTGGAGCAAAACAACAATGCCACAGTGCAATGACCTGCATTTTATGTCTTTAACACTTGCACTTCTATAGCATAAAGAATACACAGTGCCAAGAAAGTTTACTGTAGTGTACCAGCATTTAGAAAAATATATTTTTTCCCCTTGGGAGAAAAAAAACCAAACCACAGGCCAGAATAAAAAACCAAACACTCAGATCTGAGCAACATTTTAATGTTTGAATAAGTACATAAACCACTGCAAAACATTGAAAAGAAATTAGCATTACAGACAAAAAGAAGTTTGCTTCTTTGCCAAGTTCTTCTGGCCTCTCTTGAGTGTGCATTTCAGAAATAGTTCCCAGGGCTTGCCAGGACAGTAAGACACAGCAGAGGAAAAGCATCTCCCATCAATTTCACCAATCTCCTTTGTAAAGAGGCAAACACATTGCTTGAATGAAGTGAAGGTATTTGCTTGCTTTCTGAGGAGTTGTTTGTTTGTTCCAAAGTATGTTTTGTGTTGAAACAAAACTGAAATTACCTCAGTCATAATAAGAAAATAAAAAACTAAATAAACAAACAAAAAAACCCCTCAATACACACATCCCTTACCAGCTGCCTCACAGCACCTGCTCACAGCAGAGATATGTGGAGAGCAACAGGACTCAAGAGAAATGCTACCTCAACTGCAACACCACAGCCACAATCCCATTCCCAGTCCAGGAGGGGAATAACAGCAAGCTCAGCAAGCCACACCACAGAAAATAGCTGCTGTCATACCTAGAGACTGTTGGGTGTTAATAACTTCATCTATAAAAATAGTGAAGTCACCCTCTGATGTGTGTCAGTCTCTGTGATATTTCTTAAGAGCAAACACTGCATCACTTAGTGAGGAGACACATCTTGCACCCTACACTCACTCGCAGTCACCTGCAGCACTACAGCCACAGCACAGACACCCTCACTGAGCTATTTTTACTTGGATTTGCCACACAGAAACTCCACAACACTAGTAATAATCCCAAGAATTCATGCAAAGAAAATAATGAAGAGGCATTCATATCATTAAAATGGAAAAAGGTTGCCTTCTACAGCATGGATTGGCAATGTGTTCTGCTCCATGTCCACCACATTTTGTCTTTACTGTAGACAAACTCCTTCAGCCTATCCTCATAAGGGAGATGCTCTAGCCCTTTGATCATCTTCGTGGCCCTCCTCTGGACCCCTTCCAACATAATGACACCTAGGATATTTCATATATTTGTGGCCATCCTCTCCCCCAAACCCAAAAGATACTGACAGAATATGAAAGGATGCTATGGAAAAGCATCCACTCATGATCAGAGCTCAACAAATTACAGTGGTTCAGGTTAGAGAGCCAGTTGTGGGGAGATAAAAGCTCACCCACAATGCAAGTGAGGGTAAAAATTAAATAATTACTTTCCATTTCTTATAATGCAAAATCTATGATCCAAATGATTCAGCAGTAGAAGGTTCAAAACAGAAGGGAAAACAGACAGGACTTCCCCAGGATGCTGTGAAGGGCAAGGGCATAAAGGAAGCTCAAAACCACAAACGCTTGCACAAGACAGGCCCACTGAAGGCCCTGAGAAAAGAAAAACAAACAAAACAAAAATATTTCAACTAACTACCAAACCTTAAGAGCTGACCGTGGATATGCAGGTACATGCCAGAGAAAAGGAGCAGACCAAGGGAGGCTCAGGCAGTTACACAGGACATGCTGCTGCACATGGGCAAAGGAATGAACTCCTGTAAAGCCTCCACCTAGTTTCCCTTCTCTGCCGATAAGGCTAGACTCTGTATTTTGACACATTTTTGTATTTTTCTTTCAGTTTAAAGTACTAGGAAGGTGACAGCAAGCAGCAGGTCCCATGGAACAGCCCACCGAACCTTTTCAGTCAGGTCCATCCCCTTTTACCCACTCCAAGGAAGGACAGAGCAGCTTTTAGGTGGGCAAAAAGGGAGCCTGACAATTCTGGAGACCACCAGAAATGGGTAATGGTTTCATTTTGGATCCACACTAGAAATAAGCTGCCTCCAAGCAGGCAAGGATTTGTACTTGAGACTGGAGGGGTACAGGTATTTTGCTCCAAGCTGACAGTCCTGTTTTCAAATGCTGCATGCTGAGCTCCTTGCAGCAGGATCAGACCTCTTTCAGCTGGCAGTTCTGGAAAGCAGAGTTTAGCACATCTCAGAAGTCATTTTCTGGACAATTCAGCCCAAGTCAGGCAGGTCACACTGGCCTGTATCACCAGTGCACCTGCTGTGGCTAATGTAAGCTACTTTCATTAACCAGTGCTTCACCAGTTATGGAAAGGGGACGCAGAGACCTTGTATGCATTAAACAAAGGAACATACAGATAACTCATCTACAATGAAAAAACTCATAATTTTTACTTGTCCTAATGATGACAAACAGAATTTTTTTTTTGCTAAGAACTGATGAATTATAAGTTTTCAAAGGCAGAAGTCTAATTTGAGAATACATTTTTGTCATTCTCCAAATTACAGAGGATCCTCTTAATGAAAAGCCTCAGTCACAACTTCCTCCCACATGCGCTTGCACCCAAAATAAAAACCAAGAATGAGAAGACGGCAAAATGAGGAACCAACTGCACTACGATAAGGAGATACTTCACTGAGCTGTGAGCAAGATACTGAAATCTTATTTCTGATGTGCTATGAAAAATCACACAGTGAGAAGCCAAAGAAATGTATTTGAAAATCGCCTGGCACAAATTACCTGCTTGACCTACTTTGTCCTCTTTATCTCAATGCTGTTGTTTACCATCTTGCTTTTCTTAGAGACAAAATTACTTGAATTGGTTTTCATTCCTCATCTACAAGCACATAACCAAATTAACATCTAAATTATGCAAGATGCAAGATCCTAGAAGCGTCACATGTAAGAAGGTAAGCTACCTACGGATGGACATCTAAAATCCTTAATGCTGACAGACACACAAAGTATTTGTCATTCACCATTGTATTTGGGTTCTTTACTCTTTTTAAACTAAGTCTCTTACTAAAACTGCATCAATAATGGGATTTTATAGCTCTACAGATACCAAGAGATAAGTTTTTAAGCAGTGATATGACACATGAGACATTCTGAGTGCCACAAAACCCTGCAGATAAAACTAAAAAGTAATATTTGGTAATATCTGGTAATATTTGAAAACTACATTAAAAAATTCTGACTCAAACCTGTTTATTTTTCCCAAAAAAATGTTCTAATTAAAGGTAAGTGAACACATCACTCTACTTGCTTTTGAAATTCAACTCCACAGCAGTTTTAACACCGACACCTCAATGGTTTTCTTTGCTAAACATACAGAAAAGGTTTCCTAACAAAGAGAAAACATAGCAAGTTAATCCATTTTTAGTTTATTTTTAAATCACGTGTTTTCCTCTAAGCAACAGCAAACTGATATTGACAAAAGCATTATCAGATGCTCGGAAAGGTTAAAAACACATTGTGAATGTGGCAAAACTTTCAGCTTAAACTTACAATAACTGAAGGGGGGTCTACAGAAAGGATGGGGTAGGACTTTTTAATAGGATATGTGATGACAGGACTAGGAGTAATGAATGTAAATTGGAAGAGGGGAGATTCAGGCTGGAGATAAGAATGAAATTCTTTCCTATGAGGGGGGTGAGACACTGGAAGAGGTTGCCCTGAGAGTTTGTGGATGCTCCCTGAATCCCTGGAGGTGTTTAAGGCCAGGCTGGATGAGGCATTGAGCAACCTGGTCTAGTGAGAGGCATCCTGCCTATGGCAAGGGTGGGTTCACCATTCTTTGATTCTATAACAAGACTTCATAGTCAACTTCACTACTCTCTGCAGATTAACCTAGCTTTTCTTAAGTAAAAAGAAAGAAATCAGATTATTATATTAATATTGCTATATTAAATGTAGCACATCCACCTCTCATTGGATTTTTTTTCCACATTTCCAGGTCACACTCCATACACCACCCAGGGGGGTCAATCACCCATTAACAATCACAGAAACCTACTAGTTTTACTTGCATAGCTTAGACAGCCTTAGAGAAGGAAAGCAACACTGAGACTGCAGTACAACTTGACAGGAGTCTCTTCAGCTTCCCTCACCACAAAGAGGATCAAAAGCAATAGGTGCCAAAACACATTCTTTCTTGGCAAAGCATTTCAATCCCTCATGGCAAAAACAGAAAGGGAAGGTATCATTTTCTCAATTCCTATTCCCTGAAGAGTGACAAGGCAGCAGGTAAATGAGGATGTGTTTGATGAGCCATGAGTTCTAAAAACTAATAATTTACTGGTTTCCTTCAACTATGAGTATCTTGAAACAAAACCCTGCAAATGTGTTGCATTGGGCAACAGTAACGATGTTTTAATGAAGCATTTGGTCAACCTCCTTCTTGAATGAAGCCCCGAACATTTTTGTTTCTGAAATTACAGATCAGCAGGAAGTTATAACTCTCACCCAGACTGCTGCTGAGGCGCTGCTGTGATGCAAAGGTACTCACAATACATCACCTTGTTTAATCGTCTTAACAAGAAATTTTACAGCACTTCAAGTAGGTAGCAATCACACTATCTTCACCCTTCACAATACAATAGCTTATAAAGAGGCTTCTTAAAATAAAAAGCCAACAACAGTTTTTCTACCACTTAAATATGTTTCAAAAGTTATACAGTAAGTTTTCTATGCTGGCTTGCACCAACTCGGATTATTTGAGGTGTAACTGTTGCTTAACCACAGACTTCACTCCCGCTGAAGACTTGAAGAGGCATTCACAGAAGGTTCAACTACAGCCAAATGTGCCAAAGGTTAATTATAACCTTTAGTCATCAATTAATAAAGACAAACTTAAATCATTTTCACAGAATCACAGAATCACAGAACGGTTTGGGTTGGAAGGGACCTTAAAGATCATCTAGTTCCAACCCCCCTGCCATGGGCAGGGACGACTCCCACTAGACCAGGTTGCTCAAAAAAGCAACACTTTTCAGCCAAAACTGGCTGAATGAGGACATCTGAAGGATGAAGAGTGAGGAGCACCTCACCCTGGGCAGCTCAGTGTGGCACCCATCAGCCATTCCTCACAAAATCAAACACTTCAGGACCATTGCTAGCTAAAACTTAGGAAAAGTAATACAATGTCTCTATAAGGCACTTGGATTTCCGAATGAGAACCAGCAGATATCTGCCATTTTCTTCATGGCAGTTCCAGGACTGCTCATCACTTCATTTTCACCAGCATCCTTTCTGTGCACCCACACAATGACTACAAGAACTGTGGTTTTCTGCAGGCTGCCCACAGAAAGACAGGCTGTAGAGCAGAAGACAGTAAGACCCACTGCATGCACCAGGAAACTACTACCAAGAAAGGCACTGTGCTCAGTATTAATCATTTGTTTCAAACCTGAAGCCTCTACTTCCTGGAAAATGCTTCTCAAAGACTTGGGGTTTTTTGCAGAACTTGCCTAATGGATTGCCTATTAGCAGTAAAGCTTGTTGCTATGACCCACAGTAATGCATCATTCAGGATCTCAACAACATGATCACCTTCAGGGTGATCACTTCCAAGGTAATAACATATAATATGTATTTTACATTTGCAAAACTATTTTTTTTCATCACTCAGGCTTAAGCTTAACATCAACAAAGTCTAGCACAAAGCTAGAATTATGTCTGGTCTTACAATGAGGGTTGGGGTTTTTTAATCCTTTTCCTCATTGCTAAGTCAAAATAAAATATAAGCTTCACACATACAATGGAGGAAGCATGGACAACGACAGGGCAAACAAAAGAATAAAAATCAGAGCTCACCTTGTAAACATTTTCCAGAGCTGAAAGACTTTGTATCCTATTAGTAACTACTGAGGCATCTAGCCACAAGCTAGGGAGTTATTTCATCTGTTTTCTGCAAAATGCTTCTCTTTATTGATTTGCTACCTTTCAAACCACACGTGGTTGATCATCTGCAAGATACTGTGTTTTGTATCACCAGATCTTTGGTATGCAATCAGTTTTCCAGGGCACAGCAATTTCTAGAGGGGACAACCGGAGTTCATCATGCATAAAGGAGATTTAATCCACACACCTGTGCGTTACATCAATGACCATAACTTCTAAAACAGCTGTATATGAAAGAGCATGCTTGTTTCAATGTACAGATTTTATTTGAAGACAATTTAAAACTACATGATTATGTCTGATAATTTCAAATTCAAAGAGTCAATCAGCGTATCTCAATGAACCACCCATTTCCATTGCATTTCTTTTCCATACAATTACTATTTTCTTAAGAATATGATGAAGTTGAAAACAATGATTTCAAATTCATCTCTCTCAACCATTGGTGTTCAAAGTAGATCCAAGAATAAAATCTGGATCCCTGCTTATCTGCAATACTCACATCATTTCAGTATGTCTAGCTCATACACATAGAAATGCTCCAGAAATATTGGTGAACATGAAATATGAACATGATACACCAATTAAACTTTCAAACAATTGATTTATATTTCCAGTGTGGCTTTTTCAGTTTCTAAGGCAGATTATCTTCTTGCAGCTGATCAGTATTGTGCTGTTACAGGACAAATAATTTAAGATAACATATAGCATACATTATAATTTCATTTTTGTTTATATATATTTCCATATATGTTTAAGGCCAGACTGGATGAGGCATTGAGCAGCCTGAACTAGTGGGAGGTGTCCCTGCCCATGGCAGAGGGGTTGGAACTAGATGATCTTGAAGGTCCCTTCCAACCCAAACCACTCTATGATTCTACTCTTTGATACGACTTTCAATATTCCCATGACATAGATTAATATGTAATGTTGGGACTTAAATTGAGTGTCTGGAACAGCAATTAATAGAAAATAATTGTCTCCCTTTCTGTAATATTTATCTGTTCCAATACTTGTCTCAGATTAGGCAATTTGTGTCTATTTGCATTGTCTTCTGACCTATAAGCACCAACATACTACATAAACTGCATCATGCTACGTGATATACAATATTCTACATATTCAAAGCAACATTAACTAAAGACAAGCCTGAAAAAACAAAGCTTAAAAAAAAGAAAACCAAACAAAACACCAACCCCACACTCAAAGCCACCAAAATAATTTTTTGTTTCACTGTATATGAAGCCCTTGGAAAAATCACTTTCTTTGCAACTATTGTTTATGCTGTTCTGGCACTTTCTGACCTAGCAAGAATTTTTATATTCCTTACTGAAAGATTAAAATTTCAAGATTTGCTGACAATTAAAACATATAGGTCATACCTAAATGAATAATTCCCAGTGTTAAAGTATACTAGACCAGAACTCCAGTAGCAGGAGTACACCAGTAATATCTGTCAGTATCAGGTTTCCCTGTTTAGAGTAAGACATGAGGAGAGCACACAGTGAGGCACAAAGCAAACAGATTACAAAACCCCATCATGTTTTTAAAATGCAACATGAGCAATTCTGATTTGATGTCATGCACAAACAGTTCTGCTCCCAGGAGGAGTCCATAATTGCATATATATTTACAAAGAGTGACTCCAAAACCATGCTACAAGACAATCATAATAAGTGGCTCTGCAACAAGTCCTAAACAAAATTTATTTCAGACTCTTTCACCAAAATCACTAATGACTATGTTAACTGGTAAGCATAACATCTCTAACAGATACTTCTTTGCAGAGGACATAAGGCATCTTCATTTATTTTTATACATATATACATACAAATATAGAATATTTTTCTGTTTATGAGAGTTACCATACCACCAACCAAAATACCTAGGCAGGAAAGGCCATAGAGATCTGTTTCATGAGAACAAATGCTGTTACCAAAAAGTTTTCTGGGAAATGAAGAGAAAAGCAGTATTTCAGATTTGAGACACCTTCAGTGCCACACCAGAAGAGTCAGGCAAACTTACAGATTGAACTGAAGTAGTTCTGGACTGGCAGAAAAGTGCTTTTTCTCTTTGTAGCATTTCGAAGCACAGTGGAGCTTCAGATCTTTCTCATCTACCTAAAATCTGCATGAAGCAGATCATATACAAGCAGACCAAGTTCATGGTTCACTGCCATTTACAGAACATGCCCCTGATGAGGACAGGCTGAAGGAGTTGGGGTTGTTCAGCCTGGAGAAGAGAAGACTCTGGGGGAACATCATAGGAGCTTCTTCAGTACCTGAAGTGGGCTACAGAAAGGCTGGGTTAGGACTTTTTAATACGATATGTGATGGCAGGAATAGGAATAAGGGATGAAAATTGAAAGAGGGGAGATTCAGACTGGAGATAAGAAAGAAGTTCTTTCCTGTGAGGGTGGTGTGACACTGGAACAGGTCGCCCAGAGAGGTTGTGGATACCCCCTCTCTGGAGGTGTTTAAGGCCAGGCTGGATGAGACATTAAGCAACCTGGTCTAGTGGGAGGTGTCACTGCCCATGGTAGGGAGGTTGGACGCAGATGATCTTGAAGGTTCCTTCCAACTCAAATCATTCTATGATTCTACGATTTCCTGGCTTTGAGGACTCTGGTGTGCACAGCCAGCACCAATACATCTACCTTTCACTTTCCAACCTTCATTCTATTCCATTTCCACTGAAACTTCTGGTAGTTTAGTCTTATGATTGTCTTTTACAGCTTATCGTATTCTTTATTTTCCCCAAGAGTTCAAACTGAAAGGATTCCTGTTTTGTTCACTGTTGAAAATACAACACAAAGACTCTCTAAGAATTACAAGGCTTGACAAGTATTTTCAATGACAAAGTAGTTATAGCTGGATCTGTCAGTGTCCAGCAATGTCACACTAAATTCTTTATATGAAAAGAAGACAGTCACCATCACTACTTGCCAGAGAATTGAAGATAACCTTTAATTTATTATGTTTCTTATTGCCAGGCACTTTAGAAGAGGTTATCTCAAGTATTTATTTTTTTCACCATGCATAGGACTGATTTCTAATATCAGAACAATTAAATTACCCTTTGTAAGCTAAAGGATATTAAATTGAGACTAAGAAAGAGAATTCTCCTTTTAAATTGCTTATTTATTAATCACACATTAATTATGACTTATTTTCCCCTAGATGATACCTGTATAAGCATTTTTAGACTAAACTTTGCAAAATGCTACAGGGCGCTGACACCTAGATTGAAACATCTACTGATACTGCAAGGGATAAGTCCATTCCCAGAAACTAAAATGGATTTACTCAGCTGCATCAATTCTAAATGTCTGATTAAAACTGCAACTGATTGTTCAAAAACTTTACCTAACTCAGTTTCCAGTGGCAGAAAGCTTTATCTCTACTGGCATACTGTCATCATAGAATCATAGAATAGTTTGGGTTGGATGGGACCTTAAAGATCATCGAGCTATCTCTCATACAACAGATAAAGTTTATTAGTTTCAGATAAAGTACTAAGTAATTTATCTTCCACAAGAGAACTAATGTTATTTTTTAATCAGGCAATATTCTGAATAGGGAGATGATACCTAGAATATGAATACCTTCCTGGACACAGTGTCTTACAGATTTCCCCTGGCTGAGTCACAATACTGTTAGTTCTTTTCAGTTCTACAAATTATTGCCTGATACCACTCTAGTGTAATCATGCCCTTCACACAGAATTTTGTTCATACAAAGTTAAAAAAATCTGTCTCCATATGTGCAATGTTGTGAAGTGACCACTTCGAGTATTCACTATTTTCCTTAAGATTCAAGTTTAACTACATGAGCAAAAAAAACTGGAATGCACCCATGAAGCTGTTGGATCCATCTCCTCAGAAAAAGGACATGGCACAACTGCAACATTCTGAGTACTCTGGCCACCCAAAAGCCATCAGGAAGACAACAGGAAAAATATAATCCCTGGGGGATTCCTCCCTCTCCCCCCACTTTACTGAAGTGGCAACACATTTATTTGAACAAACTCAAAATATTGAAATTAACATTCAAAATTGAAATTAACATTCAAAAACACGACTTATGCTCAATTGCACAGTGTGAAAATCCCACCGGTTTGTCTCCATCAGACCTGCCTGAATACTGTTTCCTGCCAGCACCAGCATAAGTCCCACCAGCATCCACGAGGCAGGGCTGCCAGGTGCTGCCTGCAGCAGGAAGGACAATCACCACACATGCTGTTTTTAGCACTGCTAGCAACTACTTGATGTATAACACAAACAAACAGCAAACACTCACAGTTTAGGAGCCAAACATCCTTCAAAGGATAGGAAGATGCCACATGAATGATCAGCCCTCCATAGAAAGCCTAAGTGACAGTAACTGCTTTCTTCTTCACACTGTAAGGGCAGTACTTTCACTCCATGACTTCCAACTCAATTAAGTTACAACTGTCACACAATTCTTTTTGTCTTTCATCTCTTTCTGTTACTTTTTCTTGTTTCGAATTTAAACAGAACACTCACTTAAAAGACAAAAATACTCTTTACGTTTGCTTTTTATATCACATCTTAACACAAGGGTATAACATTACCATCAATCTTCAAAAATACAACTTATTACTGGCTTGTAACCATCACCAGCACAGCTTCCTGTCAAGTGCAACTCAGTTAAACTCAGCAGTTATAATCCAGTATTTAAATACCAAGATATTGTATTTGTTACTCAGCCTGTCCTATAGCAGAGCAAAAGGACAACCTCCTCCCAAAAGGAAACATTTACTCAGTCTGCACAATGACATCAGAACTTGAAAATATTTAGGTGTGTTCTGAAACAGGTTCAACAACGTGATAAATAAAACCTTCAATATGAACAACAACAGAAGTCAGAAGAATAGGAAATTCTTGTTCTCTCTGAAAAGGTAAGCAGCAGTATTAATCATTCTTTGCATCACTGTTTTCCATTCTGAGTTTAATGCAACAATAGCCAAGGTATTTTGCCATAGCCAGTTTATGAAAATTACGCCTCTATGATGATTAAAACTTGACATCAACTAAGAAAGTCTGTAAACAGAGAAGCTGTATTCACTATTTTCAGACACAAGCTTGTCACTTTAGCTAACTTTTAATCCATATCTGAATATCCAAATCTATAAAGAAAGCAGATCCAGGTTGAAGCTCTAGGAAATGTAATCTAAGGGCATTGTTCAAGTCTCATTTCTAATTGAGGATTTAATACTTGGACAATGCCTCCAAACTGGGAGATTTTTAATTTGCAAAGGAAGACTGGACAACTCTGAACTGCTGCCTTGGTTTTACCAGCTCAGGAAATGAAGATACCACACCCTAAATCTTTTTCGGGCCATTTTTCCTCTCACCACTTCTGCTTTTTCTCTTCTCTTTTTCATATAAGCTCAGTACTAAGTTTTTTTTTTCCCCTAAACCAGAATGAGCCACAAAATGTATGTCTTTGTACACCCAAATGATTCCAGTCTGAAGATAGAGTCATCACTCCAATGACACATGAAAAAAGTCAAACATAAGGAGTTAATGTTTTCAGGATTTTAGCACTTTAACACCTTATCAGTACGTGCTTGTAAATACCATGGTTCTACCCAGATCTTTAAGTTACCACAAAAAAACCCACATACTCTTAACACTGTTGAAAAGCAGTAACATGGTTAAACAGCTCCTACTACACAAAATCATACTGCAAAACCTTTTTTTGGCTTCATAGGTTTTCAAACTCTTCATGCACAATTACATAACTCTCCCCTTTGCAGCCCTGATCATGTTTTATTTTACTAATAGAAGCACCTGTTTCAACAGTTGTTGAGCATAATATGCATATACATGTATCTGCATCCCCAGATAATATCACAAGTGGCAAAAGAAAAAGAATTAGAGGCTGTTTCTGTGAACTAGACAGGAAACCCCACATCTTCAGCCTCTTCAAGTAAGAGCTAACAAGAGAAGTGTTTCATGGGCTTGCAAAAAGCATTCTGAGCCTTCAAAGTTCAATGACTTTTCAAAGCCTTTTTAGGCAGATTATGTCTTCCATACATAAAAGACAAGTCATTAAGCTATGTATGAAGAGAACTATATCTTCTTAAAGAACGATAAAGCCCTGTGTAAGACAGACTGTTGGATGTGTGGGAGGGCAGAAGCATGCTGACACTAGCCCAGAAAAATACGCAAACTCTTAACACTTCTGAATGCAAGCAGTATAAAAGCCCACAAACTATCCTCCAGCCAGCCACCTCAAATAGTTCAGTTCTAAAATGAAACTAAAATTTGAAAAAAGCACAAGAACATCAGTTTTTGCACTCTTTGGCTAAATTACACCAAGCTGTTGATTTCAGCTTACTTTTAGTTACACTAGCACCAGTATGTTCATTCTACTGAATTTTAGGTGAAATAAATTTTACAATTTTAGAATTTAATATTTGTAATAGTTAACTCATCAAGTTTTTCTCTTCTAATTTCATTGCCAAATCATACTGCTGAAAGTGACATATGATATTACATTTTTTAAAATTACACAGCTGGGCAAATGCCTGCAGGGAAAATAATTCATCTCTACCAGCATCCATATCAGAGTGCCTGCCCCCACATTACTACAGCTGGAATCTCTGGAGTGGAGCAGAGCCCAGCACTCCTCCCAGGACCATCCTCTGGCTTCTGGGGAGTAGGGTCATCCCTCCCCATCGAGGTCTCTGCTCAGTGAAGAATGCAGGGGAGATAGAAGAAAGGGCTTCCTTGACCCGTCTCTCCAGCAGCTCTCACCCTTCCCCCTCCCACACACACATATCTGCATCTACCTCCAAATTACACATACATCCAAAAATCTCTGTAGGTTGGGGGGGCAGGGAGAGGGATAAGGTAAAACTGTAGGCAATGAGGCACTAAAAAGTAACAACATTTCTCAGACTCTGAAGAATGCAATAAAATATTAAAAGCATCAAAATTCCCATCTTTATTTTAGATACAAAATCATAATTGCCCTTAATTGTTTTTGCTGTTCACAATTCTCCAACATCAGTTTTTTGCTAGTGACAGCACCCAAACACACAGAAGGCACCGTTCATAACCTGAGAAGGTCTCCAATTAAACAAAAGACATTTTAATATAGTGAAGAGAGTAATTTAGATACAACTGGAGGTTTTAAAGCAATACAAAAGATTCTAATTTCTGAAGGACTTACAGGTATACTTGGTGCTCACACACAAGAGAGCTTCAGCCAAACTCCAGCTTAAATTCCTTGGTTTTGTCAAAAAGAACAAAACCACACAATCTCAGGCTCTACCTCCTTTTGCCCTCAAATCAGTGACAATCCTCAACAAAGGACTGTGAAATATTCTCCTGCTTATCAATCAATAATTCTGTAGAGAAAAGTGGCTACAGTAAATGTTCTTTTCCAAGCTTTTCTCAGTACCTCCATTTGAAAATTTCAGTAGAAAAAACAAGAAACCATTTAGGGGAAGTAGAACTAACCTAAATAACAACATATGAGTTGTGGATGTTAAGGTTAATGAAACTTCAGAGGAGTATGGAAAGAAAGCCTTTTGTTTCTTACACATAAAAACAGCATTTAAGAGTGTGATCGTATAGTCCATGTTCTGAAATGGCATCATACAAACAGGAAAAGCATCTAAACATTTTACTAATGTAAAATAAATTTAAACCTGGCAAAAAAAAAATTTTAAGGCTACAAATAAACATGAGACCTGCAAGAAAGTTTATCCAGTTAATAGCAACATATAGATGCTCCTCATAGCCACATGAAGAACAAAGAATGCTTGGAAAAGTCTCAGAAATCTAACTTTCTGTGGGCCAGTACTTATTTGGTATACTTATAGTCATAGAATAGTTTGGGTTGGAAGGGACCTTAAGAGATCATCGAGTCCCAAATACCCTGCCATAGGCAGGGACACCTCCCACTAGATCAGGCTGCCCAGTGCCTTGTCTAGCCTGGTCTTGAACACCTCCAGAGAGGGGGCATCCACAA
>VZTY01000720.1:3457-17057 GCA_013400935.1 Turnix velox | reverse complement strand
TTTGCTGCCAGTGAAAAGGGGGCATTCTGTCAGCATCAAAAAGATTTGCATCCAAGAATTTGGCAAAACCTCTGTGCCAAGTGACAGCTGTTTACCCATCCCACTACATCAGCGCTTTCCTGTGCTGTGACACCTGGACAACAGCCAACTCTCTGGGTGTAAATTTGCACTAAGCCTTTAAGTTCACAGTAGATGGTTGATTGTGCTTGTATTTCTCTAAGAAATCTCTGCTTTTTGAGTGTTTTTCCTGCCTTGAAAGTATTTATAGGATCTCTTCCTTGCAGGTTCTCTGATCCCTGGCAGGAGTTTTGCTCATCTTACAGCTTGTTGTTCAGGTGAGGCTCTTGCTTCCTTGCAAACCTTCTGGGAAGCAAATTACCTTTCAGAGCTTTTAACCTTTCATCACAACACCCCCTCTATAAATGCCATTATCCCATTCATTGCTTTGAGATGTTAGCAAGGAAAACTTTCACAATCAGAGCAGGTAAAATTCCTGCCCATTCCACTTTTTACAACCCTCCTAGTTTTGTGGGAAAATCTACCATCGGACCACAAAGAAAAAAAAACCCAAATCAACAAGAATGCTAAAAAAATAGAATAGAATAAAAAAGCTAAGAAAAATTTAAGACTTTGTGTATTGCTAGGCACACTTCCAACACATCAGTCTATTCAGCATGGACTTTCCCATGCCCGGTATAGAAGGCAGAAGTGTTGCTGCAACTTTCATAGTTCGCCTCCTCCAAGTCGTGTCAGTCTCCTCGTCCACAGGGAGTGGTGCTCACATATGGGGGTGGGAGGGGATCTGGCAGGGCAGTGTAGGAGCCAGCTCCTCTTGGAGTAATCTGCAAGAGCTGAAGGTCATCCAAAAGAGGCTCAGGCTGTCCCTGTCACTCCAAGTCTGCAAGAGTATTTCTCCCCCCCTGAATTTGTGGCGAGTCTTGCCCAGCTCGTTATCAGAATGCTTTCCAAGGAGCGTGGTTTAGTAGTGGATTGATGTTGTTCCTCTTCTAAGCTGCAGGGGACAGTATGTGGGACATAGGCCCTGCAGAACTGCGTGGTTTTAACTTAGCTAGCTAGTCTTCCTCTCTTGGCTCTCCACCTAGAGTTAGTGTGTCCAGTTCTGGAGCTCTCAACATAAGAAGGACATTGAGCTGTTGGAGAAGGTCCAAAGGAGGCCATGAAGATGGTGAGGGGGATGGAGCACCTCCCTTCTGAGGACAGGTTGAAGGAGTTGGGGTTGTTCAAGCTGGAGAAGAGAAGGCTCATGTGGGACCTCATAGTCACTTCTCAATACCTGAAGGGGGCTACAGAAAGGCTGGGACAGGACTTCTTAATAGGGTTCGGGATGGCAGGACTAGGAGTAGTCAATGCAAATTGGAAGAGGGGAGATTTAGCATGGAGATAGGAAAGAAGTTCTTCACTGTGAGGGTGGTGAGACACTGGAACAGGTTGTCCAGAGAGGTTGTGGATGCCCCCTCAATCCCTGGAGGTGTTTAAGGCCAGGCTGGATGAGGCACTGAGCAACCTGGTCTAGTGGGGAGATGTCCTTGCCTATGGCAGGGAAGATGGAACTAGATGTTCTTTAAAGTCCCTTCCAACCCAAACTATTCAATAATTCTATGATTCTGGAGCAGCACAAGATCCTCCATCCTCCACAGAGAACTTCTAGAGCTTTCCACCTCACCCCTTTAAGTCCTGAGCCTAAAGTGGGCAAGGAATGGTTTGCTGCAAGTTAAGAATTAATGAAAATAAATTCTGTTTCTCTCTTTTCCCCCTCCTCTTTCTTTTTTTTGGGGTTAGGAAATTATGTTTGAGTGACAACAGAAGCAAAAGAGTTGTGCTTGCAGTCTGTGATGCACCTCTCTCCCCCCTCATCCCATCTCCCACACTATAAGGATACAAAGAGAAGTTCATTGTTCTGCAAAAGTTGAAGAATGAAGTTCAATCCCTGAGCACTTGCTCTAAAAGGTAAAACTCACTAGTAAAAAGGTACAGTTGTCAAATATTGGATGTGTCATAATACTGAAACTGCAGCTCAGAAATTTTCTTTCATGGAACAGACATACTAAGCATAAAATTTTTCAAGAGAGGAAAAAGTGCCTCTTATACAGGATTCGATGTTGTAATAGGCTTCACACCCCCTGGAAAGTGCTAACCCACTTTAAACCTCACATTTAAATCCCATTGAGTCTGAGTGAGTGTTGCAGAATTCAAGTTTTAATCAAGAATCAGTTTCTTCCCTTAACAAGGGAAGAGTAATTTAGGGTGGATGAGTTGTAGGGGATTGGTTAAAGAAGGGAAGACTTGCAGCTGCCTTATACAATGTATTACCCAGTAACAATTACAGAATAATCTTTTTTATACTTAGTACTATTTAACATGTATTTTTTATTAATAAAAAAAGCTTGGAAGAGGCTTAGATGTGCACTACTCTGGCACATTTGTTATGACTCCTCCAGCTGAATAGGAGTCTTCATCCTGTTCTCATTCACACCCTCAAAATAAATCTAAGTTTACCAGATTGTCTTTTACAAGTGGTCTGAGACTGGCCACGATTTAGTTTTGTGCCAGAGGTTATATTTGAGAGAGGAAAGACTGGCAAAAAACATCTGAAAAATAGCTATTTTTTTCCCTCCCAGCTTTATCTTTTTAAAAACTAGAAATCTCTCAAGTTTGGCAGGTCAGAAAAGTCACACAGAGAAAAAGCAGCTACTTCATACACCATTGCCAGTAAGAACAAGCACATGGAAAACCCCTGTGCCTTAAATTGGTCAGTTAAATACCAACATTAAAAAAATAAACCACCCTCAAGCATTCAGAGTACCAGGAAATACATTTTTACAGAATGGGAAAGCAAAATGTATTTTTTTTTGTTATTTTTTTGATATACTAACGGGTTATCTCAGCCTACTGCATTCTCCTTAGACTGATGTGGCAGCTGTAAATTCTCAGGGGAAAAAAAAAATCCTAATGTGTACCAGGATCCTGCAATCTAGCATTGAAATCTGTCAGAAAACCTTAAAGTGGAAATCTGGGTTAAATTCAAGGCTGTAAAATCAACCCCTTGGGTGGAATCCTGGATTTCTTCAGCTTGATGGGAGTTTTGTAGGGGCAGGGCATACTTCCATGTATTTATGGCATTTCAAATGTCTGTACTAAGGTAATGTAAAGCCCAAATTACAAACAGAATTACATTAAAAATTATGAGAAATACCCTCTGCTATAATTTTGTTACATGAGCAGAAAATCTTGATATCCCTTGCTCAGTTTTGCTCAAAACCAGTGAACAACAAGGTTTGGTTGGTTGATTTTCTACAGTAATTTTTGGAGCAGGATTTGATTAACATTTATCTCTGTCCATTTATCACTGAACAAAGATCTCCAGTCCTTGAACCTCTGCTGCCATGATAGGAGTGTGTTTTAATGAGCTTGTAGTTTTTGCAACTTGACTTTATTAATTTGGTGAAGAGCTGGCACACTTTTCAAGTGTGGAGTGCTGCTGGCTCAGAAATCACTTAATCCTTTAATTTTTTTTTAGGAAAAGAAGATTTTGGCTGCATGACTTCTGAGTACCCATTAAGCTGTCCAGAAGGCAGACAGGATCTCTAATCCCTTCAATCTATATCAACAGGAGGGAGAAGAATTTGGCACTCACAAGTAGACTTCTCAAAGGTCTGTAAAAAAACCCCTAATTTTCTGTTTGGTAATTTACTTTGTAATTTGCTTTTTCATTTTAATTGTGATGCACTGGATCACATGGCAAATATAATTGATAGCTGGATGATGAATGTAATGAATGCTGGAAGAATTTGTTGATGATAGAAGTCAGTGTAGATTGTGAATATTTTCTTTTATAGCAATTATAGGGCATAGAATTTGTCCTGCTTTATACCTGCAGCTATTGCCATATCAAAATCTAACCAAGGTCACTTTTGCAAGGGAGAGCCACACGTGATTTAACAACTGGAAAATTACACAAGGCTCCAAATTACACAGACCTTGAATTTCTACTTTACTAAGTCCACATCACATATTCCTATTTAAATAAGCCTGCAAAGGGCTTTGTTAAATTTTTTATTTTTCTTTTTTAAACTGCAAAACACACTACATTTACCAATATCAGATATGGAAAGAGATTCGGGTAATAGAAATGAGGACTCCTCTTTCTTTTGTCCATTTCTGATAAGAAAAAACAAAAGCCAGACAAACAGCTACACTTTTCCAGAAATACAAAATTAAGGATGGGAAGTTTAAAAGTCACTGGAATATGAAAGAAGTTAATTAGCTCATTTGCTTTGGAAAATATACCAGAAAAGGGCTTGTACAATAACAAGTAGGTGCCTTGCCAAGAAAAGAGAGCACCACAAGCCAAAACATCTAACAGAGGCAAAGTTATTTCAATTTCTACTATTTCCTTGCAAACTTTCCCTCTTGCAAAATAAGCATTAACATTAAAACTTTAAATCATTCAATGATATATAAATATTTTCTAAAGCCATAGAGATTGCAGTATGGAAGCTATGCTTATACACATCTTAGAATCACAGAATGTCAGAGATTGGAAGGGACCTCAAGAGATCATCTAGTCCAATCCCCCTGCTGGAGCAGGAACACCCAGATCAGGTCACATAGGAAGGCATCCAGGTGGGATTTGAATGTCTCCAGAGAAGGAGACCCCACACACTCTCTGGGCAGCCTGGGACACTCTTCTCTCACCCTCACCCTGACAAAATTTTTTCTCCTATTTCTGTGGAACCTCCTGTGTTCCAGCTTGCACTCATTGCCCCTTGTCCTGTTATTGGATGTCACTGAGAAGAGCCTGACTCCATCCTCCTGACACTCACCTTTTACATATTTATAAACATTAATGAGGCCACCCCTCAGTCTGCTCCAAACTAAAGAGCCCCAGCTCCCTCAGCCTTTCCTCAGAAGGGATATGCTCCAACCCCTTCATCATCTCTATGTCTTTGTGCTGGACTCTCTCCAGCAGTTCCCCTCTACTTGAACTGAGGGCCCCAGAACTGGACAAAACACACTATTCCAGAAGGACACAAGATGCCCCCACTCTGGAGGTGTTTAAGGCTAGGCTGGATGAGGCATTGAACAACCTGGTGTAGTGGGAGGTGTCGCTGCCCACAGCAGGGGGCTGGAATTAGATGATCTTTAAGGTTCCTTCCAACCCAAACTATTCTAAGAGCTGTCACATCATCAAGAAGAGCCACCTTGGAGAATTCAGCTTTATAAACTTGCCAGTCAGTTCTAGGGTACATGTTCTCTGAAACTTATTTCCAATGTAACAACATGAAAATAATACTACACACAGACATTTCTGAAGTTCAAGTATGTGAAGAGACAACTCAAGGTGTCTGTTCCTTGAATACCAGTCCCCAAACTTTTACCTTGTTATTTTGGCAATTTATTTTTCTCTTTCTTCCTCCATCTGCCTCTACCCTTTTCAGACAGTTGAGGTTGATCTACCTCAGCCTTACTGTAAGGCTGCTGGGAGGAATTTTTTCCAATGGGGCTTGACAGTGGAGACAAATGTATTGTCAAGTTCTCTTCACTTTCTGAAACATTTTCCCAGAGCATTTTGTTCTCAGGAGACCCCTGAGATGCCCTCATTCATTGTGAAAACCACCAAAGAATATGCTAAAAATCTTCAATTTTCCATGTGACAGAGCAACCAGTTCAGGATTTTGCCCTTATCTTTGTTGAGCTTGTTCATTCCCAGCAAGAAAGAAGATGCTTATGGAGAGGTCCCTTCCAGCCTACACAATTCTATGACTCTATGAGATGATTCCTTGATGGTCCCTTCCAATTTCTGTGATTCTCAGTTAAATCAGTCCTCAGGAGATAAGGGCAGGCTTGAAGGAGTTGGGGTTGTCCAGTCTGGAGAAGAGAAGGCTCAGGGGGGACCTCAGAGGAGCTTCTCAATACCCTCTTTAGGGGGCTCCAGGAAGGCTGGGGTAGGACTTTTGAGTAGGGTCCAGGATGGCAGGACTAGGGATGATGGATGCAAATTGGAAGAGGGAAGATTTAGGCTGGAGATAAGAAAGAAATTCTTTCCTATGAGGGTGGTGAGACACTGGAAGAGGTTGCCCAGAGAGGTTGTGGATGCTCCCTCAATCCCTGGAGATGTTTAAGGCCAGGCTGGATGAGGCACTGAGCAACCTGGTCTAGTGGGAGGTGTCCCTGCCCATGGCAGGGTGGTTGGAACTAGATGATTTTGAAGGTCCCTTCCAACCCAAACCATTCTATGATCCTATGATCCTCTGAGAACTGGAAAAAACCCACATAGTTTTTTAGGGGTTGAAGGTAGTTAGATAGGGACTGAAGATTGTGAAGACAGAAGGAAGCAAAGTAACTTTCTATATTTTTTGGGGTAAGTCAGGCTCACCAAAGGGTTCTGGTTCACACCAGAAGACAGATCAGGAGGCACAGCAGGTTTCCTGGGGCAGCTGTCAAACATTGCACATCCCAAGAAGCTGCAGTGTCAGATCTGCAATAACAACACTCTTGCCACATGAGGTTCCAGGCTGACAACTCTGACTCATCTGGGATGCCTTCAACTTGGAGAGGTTATGACAGTGGCTGAATCATTAACCTCCTCCCCACAGCATCAGGAAGGACAGAAAGGGGAAGAGGCAGGCTGGGTAGGGCACAATAACCTCAAGCAGCTTCTGTGTGCAGCATGTTGACAGGGAAGAACAGGAGACTTTGGCTTTGTGGCAACTGGTGGATAGAGTTCACAGTCACACTGATGAAAAATTGTCCTTGCACGTGTCCCATCCTGCACTGATCATGCTTTCCTCTGCCAAAGTGACACTGCACCTTGGGATCCTGGAAAACAACCTTGAATAAATGGAAGCAAACCCCACATCAGTTACAGCAGAAGGGAATGGCATGTGTTCTGCTTACTGAAACATGGTGAATTAGGATTTGCAAACCTCTCTTTGAAAAGTAGGATCCCCCAGTGCTGTTTAATATCTGAAGTGAAGAGAAGGCTCAGAGGGGACCTCACAGTAGCTTCTCGATACCTGAAGAAAGGCAGGGGTAGGACTTTTTAATAGGATATGGGATGGAAGAGCAAGAAATAATGGATGTAAGTTGGAAGAGAGGAGATTCAGGCTAGATATAAGAAAGAAATTATTTCCTGTGAGGGTGGTGAGACACTGGCACAGGTTGCAAACTCCTAAACCCCACTCCAGCTGGGGAGGAGGCCGTGGCAGAGCAGGCACCCCACAGCTCACAGTGAGTGAAGAACAGCTGTTTGGAAGCCACATGGGATGTAACACTTAGTTAAATCCTTTTGAGGACAAAGTTACTCTTTTCCTTTTTCTGTTCATTGGACACATAGGCCTTTGTTTGTTTTGCTTGGCTGGTTTGGTTCCATCTTTCTTTAGTTCTGCTGACTGCACCACTATTTAACGTGGTATTACATTCCTGATGATGCTTGCTGGCCCTGCTGGCTGAGGTATTCCTCTGCATGTACCAAATGTTATAAAGTTGTGTTTTGTGACTAAGTTCTGCAGTAACCATCTTAAACTACTGAATATGTAGGAATAACAGATGCAAACTGGAAGAGGGGAGATTCAGGCAAGATATACGAAAGAAGTTCTCTATGGTGAGGGTGGTGAAACACTGGAAGTGGTTACCCAGAGAGGTTGTGGATGCCCCTTCTATCCCTGGAGGTGTTTAAGGCCAGGCAGGACAAGGCACTGAGCAACCTGGTCTAGTGGGAGGTGTCCCTGCCCATGGTAGGGGGATTGGAACTAGATGATCTTTAAGGTCACTTCCAATCCAAACTATTCTGTGATTCTATTAACTCTGCTTAGGCCTGTTCCTGTCCTGAGATTCATCCTGAGATTCAGAAGGCCAACTGAATCCTGGGCTGCATGAAGAGAAGTGTGACCAGCAGGTCAAGAGAGGGATTTTCACCCTCTATTGGGCTCTGGGAGGTCCCACCTGGAGTTACTGTGTCCAGTTCTGGAGCCCTCAACAGAAGAAGGACATTGAGCTGTTGGAGCAGGTCCAGAGGAGGTCCATGAAGATGATGAGAGGGCTGGAGCACCTCCCTTCTGAGGACAGGCTGAAGGAGTTGGGGTTGTTCAGCCTGGAGAAGAGAAGGCTCAAGGGGGACATCATAATAGCTTCTCAGTACCTGAAGGGGGCTACAGAAAGGCTGGGGTAGGACTTTTTAATAGGATATGTGATGACAGGACTAATAAAGGATGTAGGTTAGAAGAGGGGAGATTTAGTCTGGATAGAGAAAACAAGTTCTTTCTTATGAGGGTTGCCTAGAGTGGTTGTTTGAGAAACAGCACCAGTGAGCAGGAACACCTCTGAGGCAGAAGAAAGGACCAGGAAGTCAACCTTCCTGGAACACTCTGGAACCCTCAACACAAGAAGGACATAGACCTTTTGAAGTCTAGACGAGGGCCATGAGGATGGTCTGAAGGCTGGAGCCCCTCTTCTATGAGGACAGGCTGAGAGAATTGGGGCTGTTTAGTCTGGAGAAGAGAAGCCTCCAGGGAGATCTAATAGTGCCCCAGAACCTGAATGGAGCCTACAAGAAATCTAGGGAGGGGCTGTCTGTCAGGGCATGGATGACAGGACGAGGAGTAATGGTTTCAAATTAGAGCAGGGCAGGGTTAGATCAGACATTAGGAAGAAGTTCTTCACCAGGAGGGTGATGAGGTTGCCCAGAGAGGAGGTGGAGACCGCATCCCTGGAGACATTCAAGGCCAGGCTTGCTGAGGCTCTGAGCAACCTCATCTAGTGCAGGATGTCCCTGTCACTGCAGGGGGGATAGTCTGAATGGCTTTTGAAGTTCCCTTCCAACTCTATTATTCTATGGTTCATTGCTTTTACCATGTATAATGTGCATGAGGCAGGTGGCTGACAAGGCTTGGATTGAGTTGATGGGATGTAAATATGTCTCTTGCTTCTCCAGATCATTAGGGATGTGAGCTGGCAGGTGACAAGCCACTCATCTCAGTGGTTCATGTGACAGCATGCAGCAGAAATGCAGTGTGGACATATGCTCTGTGTGTTGACTGTCACAGTTAACCATTAACCTCAGGGTGGACAGTTATGTACAGCCATATCTATAGCTGCCTGCACTTAATCATACATCTCACCCTACACTGATTTTTTTTCCTAGAGATTGCATCCTTTCCACTCCCCTTTAACCACAATAATTCCTAAATGTGACCATGCTGGAATACTCTGGGAGCAGATTATGTAAAACACTGTCTCCTCATGCATAACCCATGAAAATAATTGTCAGAGAGCAAGAACATAGATCTATTCCTTGAAGAAAAGACTTTTTTTTTGAACCTCAGAGCTGAAACAGTCCAAACTTTCTTCAGAAAACACCCCAAAAAGAGAATTTTTTCCCCCCCAGACCCAAGAAACAGTGAATTTAAGTATAAAACTGGGCAAATTTTATATAAGCCCACGTGGACTCAATCATTACACCCCCACAGAGGTTCCTATGACCCTTGCTTAATCAGCTACTTTCTCAAAAACTCAATTGCTTGTCAGCAGCTGGAAGATTATCATGTAATCTGAAGCTCCTTTTCACAGGAGATTAGTTTCCTAGTGCTGGTTTATCTCCTTAATGCTGTGGTAGATAAGAGGCTGAGGCAATTAACTTGAAATTCAGAAGGATTTCAAGAGGAGGCAGCCAAAACTGATTCTGGCCACTTACCGTGATGTCTGCTTGGCAGTAGAATGATGGGAGTCCCATCAGTTTCACCTCTTCTGTTCTGCATAGACATTCAAAGAATTGGGTTTTGCTTTAGCCCTTTATTAAGAAAAAAATAATTAAAAAAAAAAAACCAAGCCCAAGAAAATACTCTAATTTTAATATCTCCTTTTAAAATGAACAGAGAAACAAATTATTTATCTGAAAGAAAAAATATGCTTTTATATGATGTGGATTTAGGATATGAGGCATTATTTCAATGGAGTTCTTATTATGGCTTTTTTTTGGGGGGGGGAAACAGGCTATTTTTTATTTCCCTACATATGGCTTTTGAGCTTCTGCAAGATTTGGAAAGCAATGGAAAATTGTTTTCTGCCATCACAAACTCCTGCAGAAAGAAGTCTCATCATTGAAAAGGCAACATTAATTGGGCTGAGTTCTTAATCATAATGGGAAGTTTCAAGATAAACTAAATTTCCAGTGTTTTAAACATAACTTTAGCTAATTCTTATACAAAGACCATTTCCTCTGTTAGCCATTTTTTCTTGCTTCTCTGCTCTTTTTCCCCCAAAATTAGATATACCGTGTCTTTTTCTTAATTTTGGGAAAAATGCTCTAGGCATTAACACAGTCCCACGAGTTAAAAAAAAAAATTTCTTTGTGAAAATGTTGGAAGCTGCCTTGCTTTAATGATTTTATTCTTTCTTAAACAATGCTGCTTCAGAATGCACACAGCTGTGGTCTGCTTTGAACTCACCAGTCTTATTTCCTTTTTCTAAGCTGCTGCTGAGCCTCTGACTGAATGGAAAGGGTCTGAGAAGAGAAATTTTAATATATTTTTAATATATATATTTAATATTCATTAAGGGAATGTTTCCTGACTAAGATTCTGGATGAGGTGTTGCAAAGGTAGTCAGAGTATCACAAGTGCCACAATTTGGAGAAACCCTTCATGATTCTTTGAGAGCTGGGACAGCTTCTAACACCTCTTCCCCAAGAAAATCACAATTGATACTTGATTGTGCAGTAAACCACTTGAAAAACATCCAGTGGAGGGATCACATTTTTCTGGTAGATTTTAATGAGGAATAAGTTCTTTAAAAATTAAAATACATTGGCTTTTCTTAACCTTAAAAATTATCTAGTTCCAACCTCCTGCCATAAGCAGGGACACCTCCCACTAGACCAGGTTGCTCAGTGCCTCATNGTATTGAGAAGCTCCTCTGAGGTCCCCCCTGAGCCTTCTCTTCTCCAGGCTGAACAACCCCAACTCCTTCAGCCTGTCCTCAGAAGTTCCTGAGATCCAGACCTCTGATCGTCTTCATGGTCCTCTTCTGGACCTGCTCCAACATCTCAGTGTCCTTCTTCTGTTGAGGGCTCCAAAATTGGACACTGTAACTCCAGGTGGGACCTCCCAGAGCCCAATAGAGGGGCAAAATCCCTTTTCTTGACCTGCTGGTCACATTTCTCTTGATCCAGCCCAGGATTCAGTTGGCCTTCTGTGCTGCAAGCACACACTGCTGGCTCATGTTGAGTTTTTCATTCACTGACACCCCCAAATCATCTATCTGCAGAAACCATTCCCATTTCCAGCAGTTTGAAGGTTTTTCTTCCTGTATAAATTTGCTTTTGTAACAATGTGACGGTGTTTTATAACAAGGCAAAACCAAAGATTGCTTTGAGTCATTCTTGAAGGGAAGGTTAAAAGATCAAACCTAGTAAGAGTTAGCTGAGTTAAAGAACTTGTTGTTCCCTGAAGAAGCTCAGAAGTTATGAAACAAATATAAACAGGCACACCGTGTCAGAATCCGTGGTACTCATTGTCCTGGGTGTAAATATTGTCAAGACACCCACAAACCTTGCACTTGCACCCTTGTCTGTTTGTTTGGATTATGTCAGAGGTGGAAATATTAACAGGAATTTTGATGCTGCAGTGCATGAGAGCCCTCCTCAGTGAGGGAAATTGCATCTCCCAGCCCAGTTCTCATAGTTTGTTTCCTCATCATTTTCTTTTCATAGAATTATAGAATAGTTTGGGTTGGAAGGGACCTCAAAGATCATCTAGTTCCAACCCCCCTGCCATGGGCAGGGACATCTCCCACTAGACCAGGTTGCTCAGTGCCTTAAACACCTCCAGGGATTGAGGGGGCATCCGCGGCCTCTTCCAGTGTCTCACCACCCTCACAGCAAAGAATTTCTTTATCTCCAGCCTGAATTTCCCCTCTTCCAATCTGCATCCATTCCTCCTAGTCCTATCATCCTGGCCCCTATTAAAAAGAGGAATTGGACTAGATGATCTCTCCAGGTCCTTTCCAATCCCTGACATCCTGTGCTTCTCTAATTGAGTTTCCTTCATTTCAGGTGCATCTCAGACTGTGAAAATCCTATGTCACAAAGAAACCTCCCCTCGTGCAAATCTGAGGATGCAGCAAAATCGTGGATTACAGAAAAGCAGATACAGAATCCAGTGCTTGAGCTGCAGTAAGTTCAGCTTCTGGCAGGGAAGGAGAGAAAACAGGGAGAGGCAGCCTCAGACAGAGCTCCCTTTATCTTTCTGGCCTTGTTTTTCCTCAAATAAAGGGCGGAGCGATGCATCTGTAGATAAATCTGAGTGCCAACTGCCTTCGGTGGCCTGGGGCGAACCGGCGACGAGGAAATCGGTCCCGGTATGGGGGGGTGGCAAAGAGCATCCCCGGCAGCATGGCATCAGCCGGGGGGGTGGAGCCAGGCAGCATCAACACACCCGCACCTCCTCCTCTTTGAGTAAATCCACCCTTTTTCCTTTCTACCTGCACCGGAAGAAACACAAGGAAGGGGAAAAAATAATTTAAATTAGGGGGTTTTTTTTCTTTTCCAAAGCGGAGCTGGCAGGAGGAAATAGGAAGGAAGGCAGGTGCGTGGGGCTGCCTCTGCCGGAGGTGGATGAGGACCTGCCGCCATGGAGCACATCCGGATGCCCAAGGTGAGTCCCATCCTCTGCATCATCCATCCATCCATCCATCCATCCATCCATCCATCCATCCATCCATCCATCCATCCATCCATCCATCCATCCATCCATCCATCCATCCCTCCCTCCCTACAGCATCCATCCATCCCCGCAGCATCCACCCCTCCTCACTACGCTGCGGTTGGGAGGAGGCTGAGCATTGCAGTGTGTCCTCACCCGTCCTCTGCCTGTTTTGAAGCTGTTGTGATGTTTTTGGGAGGTTTTTTTAGCCGGTTTGCTATGAAATCAGCTGAAATGAGCCGAGGGGAGGGGAGGTGGGAGAGAGTATGTGCGTTGTTTTGTGATGGCGGCTGAGGATTTATTATTGGGTATTTTAATTGCCTTTTATTCAATCCCTCCTGTTAACTATTCAGTCCCTCCTGGTAATGGTCATGCTGTCCATGAGCTGTAGGTATCCAAAATGGTGGGCTTTCTGCTTTACCTGATGCCTTTATTTTAACCCAGACTGGTATTGAACTTGTTTGGTGTTTGTATACTATTTTTTTCCAGTGTAATCATTCTTTTTACACAGCTGTCTAAGGAGGAGACCTGTATTTGTTAAAAAATTGCCCTCACGCTCTAAAAAAGAGCATCCACATGGTCTTTTTATGATGTCTGTGTTTATGCTTGCATTTAATTTATATTACATGTAATAATTTAATTTATATGAAATGTAATAATCCAATTTATATCAAATGTAATAATAAGCAATGAACCCAAGCAATATGTTACTTTGAAGTGAGAACAGGATATATCTTCATATTTATTCATTTATGACCCAAGCCCTTATGTTTAAGAAGTTACTGGTGTTGAATTTGTGTGTATTGGATTATTATCATTATAGAATCATAAAACCATAATGGTTTGGGTTGGAAGGGACCTTAAAGATCATCTTAGTTCCA
>VZTY01000719.1:57014-75416 GCA_013400935.1 Turnix velox | reverse complement strand
CCAGATATTTCAGTGATTTCATACGACTGGTCATGAAGCTTACCATGGAAAGGCTCTCAAATTTGTTTTTCTTCAAGATGAATGTCTCCAGTTTATTTAATTTGTCACATTTTTGAAAAAGAAGATCTGTTAAATCATTCTTAAAAAAATTTAAGTATTTGAAGGAACTATCTGATGAAGGACATAGCATATGTATCATCTCTGATTCAGCTATTGTCAAGGCTGTAATATTCATGTCTGCAAAAATTCTGTATAGGTCATCCTGATTGAAGTACAGATCTGTGATTGAAACTTTTTTCACTGTCATTGCTTTCAACGAGGTGCCTGAATAGTCAAAGTAAAGGCTTTTGATGTCAGACAGTAGTTTCACATTGTTAACACTGAAGTATTCAATGGATGAGTGCCATACAGCCTGAAAAATTCCAATAAGTGCATTCCAGTTCACTGTCACATTTGTCAGTGTCAGATTTTGTAATCTGGAGCCTCGCCTGAAATTAGATAATAAAGCCACTAATTTTTTTACATTGCCATTTGTGACTTCTGACAATGACAGGCTTTGTGTAGTATTTTGTATCACAACCCAGTCAAAATTACTTGTATACAGGAGTGGCAGGCTTTTGACTTTTTCGTCAGAAGAATTTTCTAGAAAATTGTTAGAGATAGATGTAGAGAGTTCATTTTCCACAGACAGGATGACATGGTTCCAAATAGTTAATGCAGACAGAAATTGCAGGTTTCTGCAATTTCTCATTTTTTCTATCATCCTTGTTTCCGGTTCCTTGTAGATGCTCAGTATTTTTCTTATCTGTCCATCTTTGCTTTAATTCTGTAGCAAAACAAACAAACAAAAAACAAACCTGGATGTATCATTAAGTGGCTACACTGGAGCTATAATGCAGATTGATTTTTTTTTCTCTTTGAATCAAAAAAACAATCAAGGCACTTATCATTCATAAGAAGCAGACTTTAAGAATGTAGCACTGAAATGTCTATTTGGTTAAAAAACTGTATTTAATATATAATGAATCTGGCTCTTATAAAATATTTATAAAATCTGTTGCACATTTACAAAAATACTGTTAATCATTGTATTATGAAGTCTTCCCCCAACCATGTAATACAGCTTGATCAGAAAGTACAATATTTGAGATCAGTATGGTTGTCTTCAAATTCTCTCTATTAAGGATATGAACAAGATTCAGACTTTTTTTTAAATGGACTTTGGACTATAAAACCTGGAGTGAAACATGGGATAGAGGTGAATCAAAATCCAAATGTGTTCAGAGAGCCAAGATGGGTCATTAGTGGTTATTTAAAAAGGGAAAACCAGAATGGGGGTGGGATGTTTAATATTTACGCTATGCAAAGGTCCACAAAAAACTTGATTCTTGTGTGGGTCAAGCATTTCCTGAATTTAGAGGTACGCAGAGGACACCAAATGCACATTGAAAATACTTGCTAGATACACAAAAATTTGTAGAATCTCTCTAAACAAAATCTATCTCTTATATAAGGGCACTGACCTCAAATGCCAAAGTTGTGAATGAGGTTTACTTAAACACAAGTTAGAGAATAAACACAACCATGGCTTTTCTCTGATTTTCCCTAATGGAGGGGAATTTCCCTTTCTGAATGTAGGAGTTTAGAGCACCCAGTCTCCTTTTAAGTCAGCCATTGTGAATACCACCTTACATCTCTTTTTAGATATTGCCATTAATCCATTAGACCACCTTTCTGATAGAGGAAAGCACAAGAACACAGATAACATTCTTAAATGTGTGAATTTTAATTTAAAGTTGTTTTCCAGATTTTTGAGATATTTTTGTTTCCTCAGAACATTCTTGCTCTCTTCCTCCCATTATTTTTAAATTGCAGTTGTTCTATGAAAATTTAGCTGATGCTTATTATTCATTATTGCCCTGGCTTTTGAATTTTCCTTCATAATGAAACTGCTAAACTGAGAGTTTATATCTCTAGTGGCTCTACAAGGAGACAGTAATAGCTATGACTTTCTGGATTAAAGCTACAACCTCAAAGACTGTATCATTAACCATTCCACAATTTTTCCAAAATCCTCAGCATCCTCTATCCTCTTCCAAATGTTTGGGCAACACTACTAATGCATATATAATTGAATAAAGTATATAGCTTCAAGAGAAATCTGGAAAAAAAAATCAATCTTCAAATAATTATTTTGTAATTTGTCAAAATTTTATCCATAGCCAGAGATTAGGTGAAAGAAAAATATAATTCTTCCATACTTGCTTAATTTTCCTTTTTATTTCTATATACCTCCCTTCAAATTATTTATGACTACCTTCAAACTTTCCTTAGAATATCCTATGAACAAAACTAACAACTGTTATGACATGACCCATGATTTAGGGGCTAACATGGGATATAATAACCTATATATTCACATCCTTTTTAATTCAGAAATATCCTCAAGTCTCTAAATTTTACAAAAAGAGCATTATCAAGATATAAGCAAAGCAGCAACCCAGTAGGGTAAGCAAACCAAGGTCACAGAAAGAAATTGTCTAATTTCTTAAACAGCAAGAGAACAAAATTGAGGTTTTAAGAATTCTTCCAGGATAAATTGACTAAACTTTCATATAATAAGTATACAGCATACATTGAGGTAGGGTGGTTCAGTATTCAGTGTTACTTACACTTCCCAAGTTATTAGCATAATACAAAACTCTAACGTTAAAATTTGCCTTTCATATGTATGAAATACAACCACATTAGACTCATTCCTGAACTATAGAAAAACTACTTCCATGAAATCACTGTGACACCCCCCAACTATGTCTCATATTGAAAATACAGAGACTGCTATTAACTCAGCTTCTTTGGACAAATAACAGAACACATGGAACTTTAATTTCTTACCCTCACACTTGAAAGTATATCATACACTTGCTAATAACCCTCTGTGGAAAGCATGTCCCATTTTCAAATAAGATGCAGAATATAAAACAGTTTTAGTTAGGCAGCAGCAGCATAAAATCAATAAAATTAAATGTTTCTCACCGTAAATCCCTGCTCTCTGAAAAAGCTGAAAATGGTCTGAGGAAAAGTTAAAAAAACCCTACAAACTTCCTGTAACTCTGTCGTATTGTGCAATACCAAGGAACGCCCAAAGTTTTTATGTAATTGTTTGCTCCACCTATAGACAGTTTATGAAACGGCATTTGCTTTCCTCCAAATGTATTTTCCATATAAAACATCGCTGTAACTTCCCGTTATTTATTATTTATATAGGTAATACATATTTACTTGGGTTTTGTTGCTTTGAAATTGATTAAGCAGGGAAAAAAATGAAATCTACCAAGTTTCAGTCTGCATTAAATTAATTTGAAAATAAGTACTTGTTTTGAGCAAGTTTTACACAACTATACCAATTCAACAGTCAAGGTCTCATCAAGGCTTGTTTATAAAAGTACCCTTTGTCTTATTTTAACAGGGATGGAAAAATAATTTCTCTCTTGCTCCATCAGTTTTGTGACTGTGTTAAATAGTGAACATGGAAACAGTGAGTCTGATCCTTTAATATTTTTTTCCCTCTATTTTTTTTTTAATTTAAACAGACCAGCAACTTTGTTGCTGAAGGCCCAAACACTTGGGTTGTTGTACTGGCAAAGACACAAAACAGTGTCTATTTCTGTATAATACTGCCCTCAAATTCCATCTTAGTTGAGACCTAAATACCAACCTGTCACATTACAAGCTACCTTTCTGAGTTACCCTACAATAACACATTCATGACTTTACATTGCAGTGAATTGGGAAGCAGAGGAAATGATCTTAAAAATTCCTTTTTCATTTTAAAGCTTATTCTGTACATTGTGTTTAACTTTTTGGCTTCAAGTGAAAAGAGGTCATCCAAAAATGGAAGGGACATCTAGGAGAGGTAATAAATGACAGAATATGGACAATTCATATTCTCTGCTGTTACGCTGATGATCCTTATGGTGGTACCCTGTGATTCCTTCTTTGTTTCTGTCAATACAGACAAAAGTATTCATAGCTTATCTCCAAATGACACCATATAATGTTGTTACACATAAACCTCAGCACTGTCTTCCCTTAGCTGAAAAGATTTTGCTGTCCATCCTTAGGATGAGATAAAATCCTAACAAATCAATCATTCATTCCTGTATTGTAAGACAGTAGTTTAACTGCTGGAATATTACAGAGTTATTTTTCTAATGAATACAGAAACAGATGTACATTTTGTTGTACCTTTAGTACATGCAATAACTGCCTTGAATTATGGAGTCTTATTTGAGAGTATCTCTTCAATTAAGTGACAGTGTGAACTGATAATTGCAGAGTTTGAATTCTCCAATTCTGCCTCCATAGAATAAAGCATATATTAAACAGCAAAATAACATGCCCCTATCCCTCAGATTTACAACTTCAATCACCAGAAGAACATACTTCTCAAATGTTATGCATGTATTCTATTTATACATATACTCAAGTCATGGGGTGTCCCATCCCAAGCTGGAGACATGATACAGACTTACACTGTTTCAAACTTCCCTGCTCCTCTGGTGGGTTAGCATGTGTAGAAGAGGAGAAATTACTAAAAAAAAGTGGAGAGGTTGTGGATGTCCCCTCGCTGGAGATGTTTAAGGCCAGGCTGGACAAGACACTGAGCAACCTGATCTAGTGGGAGATGTTCCAGCCTATGGCAAGGGATTTGGAACTAGATGATCTTTAAGGTCCCTTAAAGATGATCCCTTAAAGGGACCTTCTTTAAGGTCCCTTTAAGGTCCCAAACTATTCTGTGATTCTATTTTGTTGAAAGTTGCCAAATGTAGTTAGAATCATAGAATCATAGAATCATTCCAAAATGATTTACAATTTTAGCATAGTGAAAAAATACAAGCAAAATTAATTACTGGAAAAGTGAAAAAGAAAGAAAATTAGTAAATGGAAGTGCTAAATTCAAGAAAGTAATTTAGGAATTCAGGAAACTAATACAGCCTTCTATCCCAAAGGACAGGCATAGACATTTACACACTTACAGTGAGGAAAATATGGACCTTACCAGGCAGAAATTAACCTCCTGAGGTAATTTTATATTACAATAGTGATTGATACTGCCTTACAGTTCTATAACATGCATGAATCTACAGAATTCACAGTATAAGGTCCCTTTTACAGTCAAAATTACCATCCATCCTAGGGAAAACCCATCTCCAGTTATTGAGCTTCATCTACTGTAATTTCTCATGAGACACTGCCGTTACTCTTCCACAAGCTCCACTGAAGAACAGGGGGAAATCCTTAGGGCCAGTCTAGATACGTGCTGGGTGACGAGAGAAGATGCGGACAATCAATATAATTGATAAGCAAGCTTCAACTTTATTTAGCTCAGCCGGTACATTTATAGAGCATCTCATGAATACACATACTTGTCTCATACTTGTCCATTCCCCATTGGCTTGTCCCTAAAGATTACATTTATGTCTCAGTCCCTGCTGCAGTACAGTCCCTCATTGTTCTAACTACAGTATCTTGTTAGTGTATAACTTTGTATAACTACTGTATAACTTCGTATAACTACTGTATAACTTCTGGTGTCAATGACATGCTAACTTTGTATCTTCTGTGGGACCTAGTGCTGTTCTCAGCACCTTCCCGTGGGACCTAGTGCTGCTCTCAGCACTTGGCCTTGCCGTACATATCTGCCATGGAGATATGATTCTGACCCTTTAGCCATTCTCCAACGAGACACTGCCTTGTCCACTGAAGAACAGGGGGAAATCCTTAGGGTCAGTCTAGACATCATTTTCAGTAAATACTTCTAAACATTATTAAATTAACCTAACAGATGTTAGCAATGTCAGTGGGAGTGTATACTTCAATTAGCATCGAAAAGCCTTCTAAAGATTCTGTGATCCTTTGAAAATAGACTTACTATTTAGTGATAGAAGCATTTGTTCAGCTACCAGCTACATACCTTAATGGGAATGTTCAGGGACTTCTGCCTGACAAGGGCGTAAGCCATCAGAGCATGATTCATGTTAGCGAAGCACTCTTCTGAGAACGAGAGCTTCATTTTGTGACCTCCTATAGCAGCTCCACTCGGTGATTCTCAGCATGTGAATCTCCTGTGCAGCAGAGGATGCTTGTGATGGGAAGGATACCACGATGAATCGTGGGACTGCCTTTTACCAGAGTAAAAGGACAGGCTTCGCCTTTGAAGAGGAAATATTAAAAAAAAAAAATTCGTTTGCAGTGAAACAGCCAGAGGGCCAACCATGTAGTGACACTCAAAGATGAGGACAAGGAGTCTTTTTACAAATAGTGTGAATGGCGGGAATGCCCGTGCAAGCAGGAGTTGAACGGGTGTTGCAGGTCCAGGTAACGACTGTTGATGGAGTGAGATGGCCGGGAGCATCGGGAGAGCTGGGTTCAGATAACGATACTGACGGGAACAACAGAAGAAAACAAAGGTCCAGATAACGACATTGGTGGGATTATATCATCCAGGGGAAACTTCGTAATCAGTTTTTGTTCAGTCCTCGGTCTGTGACATATAAATACTGTGCCTGTCGCTGAACTAGACACACACGATTTGTGAAAATTATTTCCTGTGAGTCCAGCGCTGCAATAAAGAATAACTGCTTAATAATCACCAAGTCTATTGAGTTATTTTATTATAGATTGCATTGCTTCACCTTAAAGTAAAAAAGAGGAAAGAACATGAGGAACTGGACAAAACCCACAGGTTTTTGGGCAAGAGCCTACAATCCCCATGTTCAACCAAGTCTGATTTCTCCCCTGGCATCGAGCCTCCGGCCCTGACACCAACACAAACAAGGTGCAAAGCAGCACCTGAAGTGGAAATCTCAAGTGTTTAATTTTGCAGCCCCCACTTCAGGAGGCGGTTTGCTGCCAGCTGGCTCTGCGGAAGGTTTAAGCTTTCTACACACACACACACACAAAAGTAACTTGACACCAGCCCGGTCACTACACTCAAAAACCGCCTCAGTTTGCCACATTAGCCGCCTCGGCGACCGCCGTGTCCCGGAGGAGGCCGAGGTCCGGGAGGAGGAACAATGGCGGCCGGGCCGGCTCTTCGTGGCGACTCCGCATTGCCGCCTGGAGCGCAGGGGTGGCCGGACAGCGGCGAGGGAACAACCACTTGCAATGAAGCGGCCGTCTCAGGGAGACGGAGGGAGAACGAGGGAATGAGAACCAGCCCTCCCGCCTCCTCCTCTCCGCAACCCGGCCGGCCGTTGCCCGGCTTGCCCTACCCCCTCCCCTGCTGCTGCCGACGTGGCGGGGCGGGGAAGGAGCCGGGGGTGCGGCGGCCGGGGGACTGCGGAGCGGTAAGGAGTAGGGCGATTTCTTCTTTTTCTGCCGCTTTTGCAGCCGGCTGCGGGCTCCTTACTGATAACTTTGCCATAGAGGGGATTTCGCAAAGGAAACAAAATAACAAATAAAAATAATTATTTTTAAAAAGTAAGAAGAATGGGGAAGCTGCGGCCGCTGCCGGTTTGAGGGAGCGGCGCTCCGGCTGCACCGGCTTTGCGGGGTGAGCTGGCCGCGGGGCAGGGGGAGCTGCCAGCGCGGCAAGCGTCCGATTGGGACTGTCAGCGTCTCGCCGAGGTAGAGGCGACAAGGGGCGTCGAGCAAACGGGGAGCCCTGTCCCGCCGTCCATTTAAAAAAGTTAACCCGCATGGAGGCGTTGAAACAGCGGCTGCTGGGCTTTGCTTGTCAAGCGGGATAAAAGTCCTCGGGCGGCGGCAGGTGGCACCACCGCTGGTCCCGGAGAGCAGTCCGGTGCCCGCCTCAGGGCGGCTGGTCGCTGCGGCCTGTCCACACTGCCCGGGGCTGGCCTTGGTATTTCTCTCATGAAGTCACCTGGAAGGAGGTGATTCCCCTTGGGTGGAGTTGGCCGAGTTGATTTAGATCATGTGGCCTCAGCGGTAACAGCTTGAATGGTGCCTTGCCCCCTCAGGTCAAGCATAGCAGAGTGGTGTGAGGGTTTGCTGTTACCTCTTTTGCCTCCTGTAAGGAAAATTTAGCAGAAAACTTCGGGCACTTTTGCCCAAGAAGTCCCCAAAGATGTCTCAGTCGTGCAAAAATTCATGTGCACATCTGTGTAGGTGTAGGTTACTGGTTGTGGAATATTTTCTTACCGAGGTGTAATCCCCTTGCAGAATTGCTATGGGGATGTGATTTTTACAATTTTGGTAGGGGATTCTCATATCTGAGGGCAGAATTACAAACACAAAAACTTTATGTGATGTTGTGTATTAAAACAATGGCAATGTTTCCCTACACTGAGGTGTTTTATAGTGTTTGCTACATTCATAATGGCAAACTTCAAATACTTATGGCAGATGCAAAGATTCTGACTCATAAATTATGTTTTCTAAAGGCAAGTAAGTTGCAGTGTAAACTAAAGTAATATAAGTGGCACCAAGTGCTTATTTATATTTTTATTCACTTATCCCAAAGATATTCTTAGAACTGTTCAATCAGCTGATCTACATTCAAGTTAGGTAAACAGGCTGTTAAAGCCACAGATGTACATGATTCTATAGACTTTAATAGAATGTGCTAATTTAAATATATGCTTTTCAGGTAGATTTCCCATACATCCCAGTTGTTGTTCGCTTTTTGCCCTTTTTTTTTTTCCCCACATTGTTCAGTCTCTCTTAGAACCTCAGTCCTTCCTAACAGATACAAAACTTTGAACTATATTTAATATGGGAGTCATTTGATATGGAAGTCAATGAGAAAACAAATCTACAGAGGACTGTGTGAGTTTATTTTATTCCTTGCAACTCAGTCTATAGTCATGAGCTTGCAGTTATAGCTCCCTATCAAGAGTTGTATTCTAAGTAGAGTGCAGGCATGATGTTGCCAGCAAGTAACTCTGACAGTTCTACTCCTTAGCTGCAGAGCTTCCTCAATGGCCATTCTTTTCTTTCCTGGATCCTCCACCTGATAACTGTGCAGTGGTCTTTTTCTTCTAGAAAAAAAAACACAGTTTTTTACACTGTAAGGAAAGAAGTAAATAAGATAAAACGGGCTTATAACTTACAAGAACAATAGAAAAATTAGTTACTGTACTTCATGAAAGCTTACCTTGGCTTCAAAACTGAAGTTCAATCATACAGCTGGAATTCCAGGAGCAGATGAAAAGCGTTACAGTCTCCACACAGTAAGCCTTTGAGACAAGTGATGCAGAAACAGTGTGTGCAGTGAATGCTTCTATCTGTAAAATGTCAGCAGGGACTGTGGCCTGTCAGGTTCTCAAATTATGACCCTTTACCAACATAGATATCACCACTGTTTCAGTCACATTCTGTGTGTCATCCTCCTCTCCGTCAATCAGCAGGCTGTATGTGGAAATGATGAGAATGAAAGCAAGATCTGATGGCTATTGGCAAGATTATTCAGTGGTCTTTTATATGAATCTAATTGTGAACATAGGGAAGTAACCATGTGGAAGCTCTTAGACGTGACTTTTCCAGACAAATGAGTGGTGTTTGTCCCTCACCAGTTCACATTTCGTAAAACAATAATGCTTCTCTTCATACTTGAATTCTGCAAGGTGAATAGAATATTCACAGTGTCACCATGATATCAGTGCCAGAATGATACATGTCCCACAGAGCTCTGTGCTTCAGGAGAGTTTGCATCAAGGCTGAGTTGTTTTTGAGCAATAGCTTATGGTAAACACTCTGTATTTTATAGTCATCCAAGTTTTTGCGGAATCTAAAAAATACTTCCTTTTCTGTACTCAGAATTTAAAATGTCTGAAGACATATGTGATGGCATCCCATCTGAAGAAAAACCTAAAGTAGTGGAAATACCCAGCAGTGAGGTATTGCCTCATGAGTCAGTCCCACACCTCGTGGAAGCTGAAGTCTTGCATGTGTCTTTGCAAGATGAGTGCGGACAGGCCACTGGGGGTACCAGGAATGGACAGGAAGGAGGCATATTTATCAACAAAAATCCGTTAACGGAGAACTTAATGGAAAGTCTGCCTTCCACTGAGGAGGTGACTGAAGATGTGCCCACTGATTGCAACGAGACTGTAAGCCTTGATGCAGAACCTGAATCTGAAGAAACCCTAAGTGAACAAAGCAATCAGGTAAGTAAACTTCCTTGTCCAAAAAAGCTCTCTCTTCCCTGCTTTGTGAGGACAGAATTTTGTGCAGTATACACACTGTTTTTCACAAAATCCTTGGAAGTTACATACAGAGGACCTGCAAAGGAATGAAATAAGTTAAATTTCAACACCAAGTTTTTGGAAACTAGGAACAGTTCTCTTTGGCAGTATGACATTAGCTGGGGCTTTCTAACCTGTCTATAACAAAACTATACCATAGCCTAAATCTCACTAACAATCTCATTCATTCCATGCAGATATAATACTCCTGAGATATTTTATCTGCATTTCTGCTTCACTCAGCTTGCAGAATGAACTTGGAAGAGGACAGAACTTAAGCTGCATATGTAGCACTAAATCTTGTATTCTCAAAAACCCCCAAAATGTGTTTCACAAGGGTTGATGAAGCAGTTAGTAGTTTTTCATTTGTTCTAGGTCAGTAGTTTTTGATTTGTGATTCCCAAACCTTTGGTAGTCCTGCGAGTAGTTGCAAGTAGTCAATAATAAAAGCTTAAATAAAACAAGGCTTTTTTACAGTCTACACAACATCCAAATCCAATTTACATAGCTGTGGAATAGCTGAAGATGTTTCCATCTCCACTGAAAAATTTTCAGGCATCCACAAAATGGAAAAGATAAAAACATGTTAGTCCCTTCACCAGGGGACTAACTCAAACAGGGGTCTCTACACCACTCAGTGCAGAGGTGACTTGAGTTACTTTGGCTTTTGGATTCGAGTCGATTGTGCAGGAATGATATGTTACTGAATCTTTTTTGAGGCAAGAGTTTCTTAATATGAATGGAATATAGAATACTGATAATCACTAATCACATTACTAATGTAGAAGGTGTACAGGCTCTTTGTGTCTCTTCCTGCCTTTGGAAAACATGAATTCTATACAGTGGAGTAATACTTTTGCTCTTGTAGGCCACAGACTCTGCATCTAAAGCAAGTAGGTGGGGAGCCTGGGGTTCCTGGGGAAGGTCTCTCCTGTCATCAGCTTCTGCCACAGTGGGTAAGTGTTCAATCAGTAAAGTACATAGGAACAAATTATTAGACACATTAATGTTGTCTCTTAAAGATTCATGGGCAGTTGTGTTCTGATATGCTTGGAAGTCTTAATTATTTTCTTTTAAAAGGAGGAAGGACCTTCCTAAACTGTCAAAGCACATGAATATTTCTTCAGGTCAGATTAGGGGCAAGACACTAATCGTGTTTGCAAAGTTAGTGAATTACTTCAATGTAGTGTCTTCACAGAAAGGATACATAATCTGATACAGTTACTGTCAGCAAGATCTTACAGTTTTTGAAGCTGAAGATCTCAAAGATTCATGCGCATGTGGCTTATGCACCCTGACTTCTATCTCTACCACATGAATTCACTTCTCATTAGTCATCCAGTGAAACTGGGAAGCCATCACACCAGATGTCAGAGAATAGAACAACTTATTGAAACATAGACCCTATAACCCCTCTCTTTATACTATAATTTCTGATAGATGTCAGTACAGCGTGTCCTGGTGAAGAGTTTAGGGAAATTTAATCATTACATGTGCAAATCTCTCAGAGACAAAAAGCGAAGCATGCAATACCTTGTTACCATTGGGAAGTCATTTCTCACAAGTAACCTACAAATCTGTTGACAAATCGGTTCTCATAATGGATTCAATGAACCGCTTTCAGGAGATGAACCTAGAAATTCATTACTGGTTACTAAATATAAGTGGGACAACAGAGATACTGCTTTTATGATTCCATGTAAGTCTAATAATATCTTCTGTTCTATGGGCAATAAAGTAATTCCATGTTTCTCAGAGAATTAAGGAACTTCCCTTCTTTTTTTCAGTAACACCCATGCTCAAGGGTTCGTTACTACTTTTCTTTCAGACAGTCCAACCAATTAATGTATCAGATTTAACTCAAAATGGGTTTCTAGAATGTCTTTAAATTGATATAAGTGAATCCAGCAATGCTCCAGCAATGTATCTCTTCCTTCTTGTGTTAACAGTAGCCTTCATGTAGTGATGTGGGGAGTTGATTTATGGGACCAATTTTTAAAAGTACAAATAAAGTAAGAGCTAGATTAGTTTGTAAATGTTCTAGTCTGGCTCACCATTTGATTACCTAAATGCTACTGAAACCATGGGAACACACAGAACATGCCAGTGGGGACAAGGGTAGCTTCACAATCTGTGGATCTGCGTAGGTGTTCTCAAATAGTATTTAACTTTAAAGTTTAGCACTTCTCTTTCAAACTTCAGGAAGGGCCTCTGTCTCAAAAACTTTACCTATTTTTTTCCTAGAAGTATTAGTAGGTCTAATGAAGGTTACTGCTTGCGCAGACTCAGAATCAAGGAATTGTCTGATTTGGAAGGGACCCTTAAGATCATCTGTTTCATCCATCAACCTAACACTGCTGAATCCACCACTAAGCCACATCCGTCAGTGCCATGTCTGCCTCTATTTTAAATACCTCTGGTGAAGGAGGTACTTCCACAAGCCTTGTCTCTCTTACTTTTTCAGACTATCATAACAGCATTAGCATAAATATCTAAAGAAGAAAATTTATTTGCATAAAAGTAATTTTACTATTGGTCAGTTGAATTGCAATGCTGATGAATTCTTCAGCTCATTTTTCCAGTTGCTGCGTTTGGTTTCTTAGAACAGAGCTCTTTCATATCATTCAGTTTTTGCTTGTGAGATAGCCATATTTATATTCTGATTAGACTTTGCAGTAGGTAGTATTCTGTCAAATAGATATTCTAATGTTGTATGTGACTAATAAGATTTATTTCTTACCAAACAGTTGCTGATATTTGCAGGCTTGCAGCAGCAATCTCATTCACATTCCCCTGTTGCTTAGAAGTCTTGGCCTCACTAAGCAATCAGTTCAGTGTCACAAGCTGCATACATTTTCCATGAGACAGCATAGACATAGGTATTTTCTTGGGCAACTGATGTGAGTTTGCATGAAAATGATGAATACTGTTGGAAAGAGTCTTGGACAGAAATAAGAATGTACGTTGTATCCTTCCTTAGTAAACCAGGCCTACCTTTTTACCACTGCTTTTTGCTCTTGTCTATGAAACCTGCTGACAGCATTGTATCTGTGTGGATTTCCAAGGGCTTTTTAATGATACGGAGTTGTTTATATAGAATCATAGAATAGTTCGGGTTGGAAGGGACCTTAAAAATCATCAAGTTCCAACCCTCCTGCCATAGGCAGGGACACCTCTCAATAGATCAGGCTGCCAGTGCCTTGATCAGCCTGGCCTTGAACACCTCCAGAGAGGGGGCATCCACAACCTCTCTGGGCAACCTGTTCCAGTGCTTCACCACCCTCACTGTAAAGAATTTCTTTCTTATGTCAAGTCTGATATAGACCACACAATATCTTGGTTCATACTTAACTGATACTGGCTTCTTAACATACTGTTGTCAGTATCATGACTGCCTTTACAGAGTGTAAGCAAGTGAACAGTGGCGAGTTTGACCCAAACCGCAACAGTGTATCATCATGTTTGTATATTTTTAGAATCAATATATTTTTTAGATGTTGGAATAGGCAAAGGAGCATCTTCACGCAAAAAAAGAAAATTTTTTAAAAAATCATTGCACAGTGTCACACTGAGGGCTCATGTACTACTATCTAGTTTCCCTAGAATTGTAGGGAAAGAGCCTAAAAACTGATGTATGTGAAGCAGCACTTCCTTTGTTTTCCAGTTTTCTGGAATCTACAACTTAGACTTACTGACCTTGGGGTAAGGATAGGACTGTGTTCCTATATTGGTATCTAATAATTTTGAATCTATCTTTTCTCTGTTAATTCATTAAATAAAATAAACTTTAAATTAAGCAGAAATCAAGTGGACATTCTACCATCCCATATTTGGATATTTCTTCAGGATTTTTTTTTCTTTATGTGATATTCTGAGTCTGATATTGCATCATAAATCTTTACAACAATATTTAAATTTATTTTCTGTGACATTATAACTGGGGATACTAAATCATACATTAATTTACCGACTCCAAGATAGCCGGGAAGACTGTGCAGATAATAATAGATTTCTTCCAGGAAATCAATGCAGCAGTTAATAGTTTATATTCCTAATATAAAGAGCTTATTTCCTAGTTGTTTTTTATGATAATTCACACTTTCTCCCGTGAATTATTTGCTGTCCATCACTGCCACAGACAGGATGTGGGAATGCATGTGCCATATATCTCTTCAGTACGATAATTTCTAGCAAGAGACATTAAAAAAGATTAAAGCTATTGGGAATATCAATAAGCTTTCTTCCCTTTATTAAATATTCATTATTCTGCTTCAAGTTACTCCATTTAATATCTGAGCAGTTCAACCAATGCTTCATCTGTATTCTACATCAGAAAATAGGCTTGACATTACGCTGTCCATTTTAATGCTGCTTTTTCTTTTTCAGTGTAGCAAATGGTATAAGTAAAGGTGCTTTCAGGGAATTAGGCTTTATCAGCACCACCTTTGGCACATGATTTTTCTGCTGCCATGTCATGTATGGGATTTTCCTGTTGCTCTGTCATTATATTTGTACAACACAGCTGCTTGTCTGGTTAAGTATAACAAATATTTACTATTCCTTATATTTTTCTTCAAAACTGTACTCTAAAAAAAGAGCAGAAATGGTTTGAGGTGAACTAGATAATATTTTAAAAGCCTAACATATATTCTGCTTTTGACAAATAGTGGCATACAGCAACCCAGGCTGGAAGGAACCTCAAAAGATCTAATCTGGTCTTTTGTGGGAAAAGAGCACATAGATGAGATTATTTAGCACATGGTTCAGTTATGTCATGAAATCTGCCAGCAGACTCTGCTATGTCCCTGGGGAAGCTGGTCCAGTGAGTATATTCTTACTGTAAAAAATTACTTTCCTACATTAATTTTTTGTTATGACAGAGCTGAAATGATTTTTCCAAGGATCTTCCTTTCATTACCCTTCAAACCCTGAGTTTGAGCTCCCAAACCGATTATAATTTTTACTGCTTGACTATAATTTGCCATATCTGAATTTAGTTTCTAATAATAAGGTAAATTCTATATAATTTCTATCTTATCTCTCTTTAACTGACTGTGCACATGCAGCCAGTGATGTGATTCAGATTCTAAATAAAATGTCAATTGTCTTTGAACTGATTTTGACATTATTTGGATGAAGATCCTCACCACATGGCAGATCCAAGACCCCTCTACCCAATGGAATCTGTAATGCCTTTGGATTATTAGCAGGTACAGTCTGAACCATGATTTGTGTCTGGCACTAGGTGTCACACTAAGAAAATTATTGAATCTGCCTCATTCACGAGGTAGAGTTTCCTTTCACTTTTAAAAGGTTCAAGAATTTGTTTTTCCCCTTTGTGGAAGCATAGTGGGGCAGATCACTGAGATAGTTGTTGGGATGATAAGATGGGAGAGAGAGATTTACAATGATCTGGAGATGCAAGTTGTTGTAATTGTCACCATTTTACCCTCTTAAACTATATGTAGATCAGCAATTACACCATCCAGTATTTTAATACCAGTGTTGTTAAACTCTGCTCTAACAGAGGGTTAGCATTGATTGTATCTAGGCCAACCTAATGGCTAGCAGCCACTGAAATGTGTCCCGCCTCTTCTCTTGTATCTTTGTTTCTCCTTCCTGTACCAGCACTCATACTTCTCTGAGTTCCTGGTAATCCAATTCAGGAAGCTAAGCTGACATCAGAATAACTCTAGAGTAAAGGAAAATTCACTTTCTGCCTCTTTAGTTCCTTGAAACAACTCACTGTGATAAGTGCGAGGGCAAGCAGAAGGGACAAACACAGACCATGGAAGGAGCAGAACCTCCCGTACCAGGAGCAAGAAGCCTTCAGTCAGCTTAGCTGTAACAGCAGACCTTTTATCCAAAAGAATTGTGTAAGGCAAAATGTATTCTCAGTCTAAACTTTCAGGTTGTGACTTCTGTTTTTAAAAACAGCTTGTATCCATGAAAGCTTCCTTACCATATGCTGTATTGCTCTGTATGGATGAACATTAGATACTTAAGTTATGGTGTAGAGCCCGTAGTCTTCAAAGTCTGCTCTTGATGAGATTGACATCTTTCTCTTATGAAGTAAAAGCAATGAAAAATAGAGTCAGATAATTTACATGGTCTCTGAATTTCAAACTGTAAGGCTGCTTAATGCAATTATCTCATGCATTGCTTGTAATTGATATTCTGCTATCTTGATTATTTTGTGCTTGTGTATATTCCTCATCTTAGTTCTTCACCTTTTAAAATGGCACACCGAAATGTCAGACACCCTTATATATTGGTATGCTGCAAAAAATTTGTTGCCACTCAGTATGACAGAATCAATTGTCATCTGTGATGTTGTCCTGGTTTAGGCCCAAAAGGACCCCCAAATGAGAGATGGCCCCCCTCTCCTCTCTCAGAAGAGGAGAGGAAGGAATGAGATTTGTGAGTTTAGAAGAATTCCAAACTACTTTAATAGATAATGAAATAATAGATAAAATTAAAAGGAAAAGATAAAAAGGTATACAATGTTTACAAAACTGTATCAAACTCCCGAGATGATGATCATGTCCCCAGCAGATGCAGGGAGAGTCCCAGGCTGGGGCCAGTTCAGTCAGGAGCTGGATGCCGGATCTGGATTCAGGAGTGCTCGGATCAGTGTCAAAGGCAGAGTCTTTCCTAGATGCTAGCCATTGAAGAAGGATGAAGGGAAGGGCAAGAGCAAGAGGCCTAGAGGCCTGACCCTTCGATCCCTCGGCTTTTATACTGAGCATGGGGCAGATGGGATGGAATATTCCTGTTGGTCAATTTTGGGTCACCTGCCCTGTCCACTCCTCCTTGCAGGTGGGACTTCTCTACGTCTTTCCACTTCCAGCCCCCCAGTAGGGTGGATGACGAACTTTCTGACCTTGATCACCATAGTGAATAATGAAAATAAGAGCTTCTTGCATACCATTCCCTGGTCTTATCAGTCTGGGAGTGAACAGTGTCTGAACAATGTGCAGTTAATTTCAGAGTTTAATCAGACAGAAGAGGCCTAGCTGAAAAGTGAAGTCACAAACTAGAAAATTTACCCTATTTTACCTCAAACCAGGACAGATGTCACCATGTACATGAGCTTGAATATTACTATCTATGAGTCCTATTTTTTTCTTGTACAAAGCCAGAGCATAGCTGGATTTTCAATATACCACTGTACTTCAAACAAATTACTGATTCCTCCACAGCCTTCTTCGGGTTCCTCTGTTTCTTTGGTCAGTGTCAGATGGCTGCAATCTGCATCCTTAGCTTGAATCATAGAATTGTATAATACAATCATAGAGTTGGAAGGGACTTTCAAAGGTCATCTAGTCTGACCTTCCAGCAGTGTGCAGGGACATCTTTAATTCAATCAGATTGCTCAAAGCGTCATCAAGCCTCCAAGGATGGGGCCTCCACTACCTCACTGGGCCAGTGCGAGTGCCTCACCACCCTCATGGTGAAGAACTTCTTTCTAACTTCTAATCGAAAACTGCCCTGTGTCCTCCTCCTCTCAGCTGAAGCTTCATTCATCAGAAATGCCCCCATGATGTAACACAGGTGACGAAGTACTGGATGGTAGCCAGGGACAAAATCTCAAACTCACCCTCCCTCTCTGTACCTCTGAAGCAGGGAGTCCAGGGAGTGCTAGATTGACAAGGGATCCCCAGCAATTCCTGCAGGGAATAGTTTAAATTTCACATGTGCTCAATTGCACTCTGGAGGTGTGCATCTGCTTCTTTCAGCTCTGCAGGGAATCCAAAGCTGCTAAGCTGGGAGGCGGATGATAAGAGCACCTAAAGTGAAGTGGGATGTTTCTAACCAAAGCCAGTGTGAGCACCATGATCTGGCCATGAACAAATTCAAAGGCAGCCACATTTATAGGGACTCCTCATGGTGAAGGAAGATTGCACTTACCAAGATAAGCAGGATTTTGCTGAAACTGCCAGCCAATAGGAAGGAAATAGATCATGTAGGAAAGAAAACCAAAAGCAGCAACAGAAGAAAAAAAGCACAATTTCTTTTAAAAAAAGCAGTTAACAATACTCATTACATAGCTTTTCTGTCTTCACTGTTGCAGATGAATAAATGGAGGTGCCTCAGGCATCCCAAATTCACAGTAGCAGTTTACCACACCCTCCATAACAAAACCTATGAAGACAGGCTGAAGGAGTTGGGGTTGTTTAGCCTGGAGAAG
>VZTY01000719.1:43462-56919 GCA_013400935.1 Turnix velox | reverse complement strand
TGGGAGGTGTCCCTGCCTATGGCAGGGGGGTTGGAACTCGATGATCTTTAAGGTCCCTTCCAACCCAAACTATTCTATGATTCTATGATTATCTCTAAAGTGCAGGCTTATCACACATAACCTCTTTTATTTCTGTGCCTTTTGAAATTTCAAACAATAATTTTAATTTCCAAAAGAATGCACTCTTCTGCTGTGTTTGTGCATGTACATGTGTGTATCTGACAGTGCTTGCTCCCTAGAGATGTGACCTTCTGATCTCATCTGGGTTTGTTGTTGTAGGCGAACATACATGCCACATGACTTAGTACAGCAAAACCACTCCTAGCTGACAAGAAATCTTTTCTTATCATGCTAGTGCATGTAACCACATCCCTGAAAATGCTGCCTTTTATAATTCTGTAAATATCAGTACAGGAACTGCATGCCTCTTTTTTCAGAGGTAGAAAGCTTGTCTGATTAACTATGAATACCAAACTGCAGAAAATACAATAATAATAAAAAATAAAATGTTTAGATTAAAAAAAATCAGAAACTTTTACACTTAGTAAAAGGGAAATTTTTGCATAATGTTCATAGTTAATTTTCTACATAATTACAGGACAATAATATTACATTATTGAGTCAAGTCTTTAAGAAAAATTCGAGTCATTGGAAAGAAGCCTTTTGCTCATTTTAAAAGCCATGAACAGAAGAAATGGAAAGGAATGTGATATAGAGGATTTATTACACTAGTTAAAAAGCACAGCTTTTAAATAGTGAATCTCAGGAATTTGAAGAATAAATAAATGAGTCCTGAATCTATTCATGCTAATATTTTGATTGAACCAATTAAAATATGAAGGAGATTGAGATTAGAAAAAGTAGTATGCTGTTCTCCAGTATTTGCATTGGAACAGATTTTCCAAAGGGCAAGAAGTTATCCAGCAGTGACTTAAATCACCATAAGTTAGTATGTCTAGAACTGTTGTACATACCACTACATGTTGTGGGCAAAGGTCACATTTTCTTTAGAGGAGTAAAAGTATGTACTATTTAAGTATGTACTCTCTCTGCTCTATGGATCATCAGGACCCCATGCAGCATGTGCTGTGATATAGAAAATAACTTGGTTTTGCTTGTTTGTTTCTTAGGAGACATCTGTTCTTTGTGTTTACCTCTAGATACTCCAATATTGTTGTATGTCATCTTTCAGTAGTTCTGCTTTCTTTGTGTTTTGTAGAATATGTTTATTATGGAATTTATAGAGCTCCTGATGTGCAACCCATCTGTAAATCATAAAATCATAAATATAGACTTTCCTTCTTTCTGCTCCATTTCAAATGGTTTTTCTGCATCTTTCTATAATCAGATGTTCAAAAGCATAATTGTATGAATACACACACACATGTATATGTATATTCTGAACAATGCAGAGCACTAGAACATGATATGCTTTTTTGCTGTAATTATTATAACTCAGAAAAAGAAACTCTGAACTTTTCTAATAGTTGTGGAGAAGTATGGACAGCGTTTTATGAACAGTTATGTTTGACTTCATAGCTTACCTGTGTAAGTATTTGTCCGAGCATCTGTATTAATCACTTTTCTGAAATCATTTGTCTATTCCCAATTCATTTTAAGGTACCAAAGCAAAGAAGTATGGAATTGTCACTCCTCATAAACAGTTAGGCAAATAGTTAAAGCGCTTGGTCTTGTCTTACAGCTAGAAGTGATCGGCTTTACGTGATGCACAGTAACTCTGAATTGTGCAAGAAAAAATAAGAGTGTCCCTGAAGCAATTTCATTTTGTGTTTGAAAGAAATATTGCTTGCCTGGTTGGTCATTTACTTATGGTGTCTCAGCTGATGTGCAGAAACGTCTAGCTATGGAAGGCATTCTAGTTGGATGATTTGTGATGAGAGAGGCATATAATGAACATAAATCTAGAAGGAGAACAGGCAGACAATTTGAGTCTTGTCTTTTTTTAAGGGCAGCTTTTTTCAGCTTCAGCTGATGCAGACTAGGAACCTACTGATACCTATTGCTGCTTATCCGGAAATCCATGTGATCTGCTGGTTTAAGTAAAAATTGTCTAGAAAAGCAGGAAAGCAATAACATTTTGTCCAAATAATTCAGGTAGAAACACTGCTAACATATATTCTTTACATTAGACTAGACCACTGAAATAAACTTTACGTTTTGGATACAGGGTAATTTGTATTTCAGCTATTTCATTTCTAGTCAGTTAATATACTGGGTATAGTGGGATAAGTGAATTATTAGCCTAGAAACAAAATCAAGCAATTCAGGTAAGTTTAATGATTCTTTTGATTGTTGTCATTTGTGGAGTAGAAGTATACTATACACTGTTACTAATAAGTTTTCAAATAAAAAATAAATCTAAACAATCTAAAATACTGCTGCAGGTCATGGGATAACAGCAGTAAAGGAAAAAGCAGGAACTACCCTACGAATTCATAACACAAGTTCATCATCTTCAGAAAGAGCAGACCCTCCTACAGCTGAATCACCAATTATACGTAAGTTAAAGTTCACTGAAATTGGACAAAACTCTTGATGCAAAATTAGTCAAGCGTACACAAATCTAAAATTTTGATCACAGAATCCAGTCTACCGTAATCTGTGACTTGAAATTGTACTGTAGCTTGCATTTTTTTCTTTTCTTAGAAGCAGAGGATTCTCTGGACCAAAACTCTTCTGAGAATATTCCTTCTTCTCCTTCATCTAGTTCTCGTGGCATGTTGTCAGCTATCACTAACGCTGTACAGAGCACGGTGAGTCATTTTAGACAGCTTATCTGTTCTAGTTACTCTTCAGCATTTTTAGGTGCAATTTCTTTGTAGGTCACATATAACAGGTAGAGTTTGTGAGTCATAGTATATTTGTAAAAAGTGTTCCACTGTAAGTCTGTTTAGAGTGTCCTACATGGCAAAGTAACTGTATCAAATTTTAAAATAATTTCTAAAAAAGTCAAACACAAGTAAATCAGTTGCTACTTTGACACTAGTTTCAGTAAAAGATACAGACTTCTAAACTATACAGAATGCTGCAATCATTGGGAAATCCTTTTTATGGTTGTGACATGGTCATCTAATTTTTTTTGCAGCTGAGTCCTTCCAGAGAAAGTATGATAAAATTTGTTGCCATTTCTGAAAGCAGATAAAATTAGAAAATGCTCCATTTGCTTATTTTAAGGCTTTTACTAATTATTAATTACTTTTATTAATTCCTGGCCATTGCCTTCACCTCTCTGTCTCATCTCTTGTTTCTTATCAGCCTTCCCAGAAGATGGTCTAATTGCAGATTGAGGCAAAATCTTTTGTCTCCATGGTTCTTTCTTTATGTTTTCTATGTGTCATATTTCATCCTTACCTGTTTTGATGTGTTTCAGCTCTTGCAAAATGCTGCACCATACTGTTTCCAAATCAATATTTGCATCATCATCTATTCTATTTTTCATAGAATATTACCACAGCAAATGACCTTTTTGGTATGATGTCCCCCTTGAAATTACAAAAGACTTCAAGCATTTTCTAACAAAGCATAGGAAACTAATTCCCTCTGTTGTCTCACAGGAGGCTAATTCCCTGTAAGAATGTTTTAGGAAGTGGCAATTATTTTTTAGTGTATATCAAGTGCGCTCTGAGTGCCTCATCATTCTAATATCAAATATTTTGTACATTCAATGATCGGACAAGGGACATTGGGTGCAAACTGGTACATAGGAGATTCCACAGAAATATGAGAAAAAACTTTTTCATGGTGAGGGTGACAGAAGACTGGAACAGGCTGCTCAGAGAGGTTGTGGAGTCTCCTTCTCTGGAGACAGGCTGCTCCACTACAGGGATGAGTATCACTAAACAGAAAGAGTAATTTAAGGTGTCTGCCATGCCACTGGAGACTTTGGTAGAGTTTTCCATTTTATATCAGGTTACCTCAGTATGTGAATATCTGCCAGATACATAATCCAGACTGAAATATAAGTTTTTTGTCAGTGGAAGTTCTTCAGCATACATGAAAATTTGTGAGAAAGAGCTAATGCTAATACAGAGACAGAAGGAAAACAATTGTATTTTGATGCATCCAGAGTCATCACTAGCATCAACATTTTAGAAGTCAGTATGTATGTATAAAATACCTCTTCATGGACTAGGTGCCATTGAGATCTTAGTATTTTGTTCAGAACATGTTACAATTTATCCAGTGTGAGTCTTACCTAATTAGAAATATTTCCATAATTCATTTTTTTCTTTTTAAAAATCTATTCAGAACAAAGTAATATACTTTCATAAGCATATCAATCCTACTGTTAGTTAAACCATAGCAAATCTATCTAGGAACTAGAATGTTGAAAGATGGTGTTGGCAAAAGCAGTACTCTTTACAGTTCATATTAACATAAACTGGAAAGAAAATAACCTCATTGCATTATTTTACACAGGGAAAAAGTGTATTATCTGGAGGCTTAGATGCTTTGGAATTTATTGGGAAGAAAACCATGAATGTCCTTGCAGAAAGTGATCCCGGATTTAAGAGAACCAAAACACTGATGGCACGGACAGTTTCTCTATCTCAGGTTGGATTTATTCAAATGCAGCTCTGTCAATGCTGTTTCAGATTTGTTTTCCAGAATTTCAGATGCCTCAAGGGGAGACTTTATTTATTGCTGTAGATACTGCCTAGGCTTATGGAAGTAAATATTGTGCTTTTTGTTTGTTCCGCAGTATTTTTCTTCATAGAACTACAAAAGATTATGTAACATATATTTTCTGCATAATCACACATATAATAGATTATTTTAATGAAATAATATATAGAGTGATAAATCATTACACTCTGGATATAGAATCAAATCAGTGCTTTTGTAACTGCAAAGCACAGCATAAGCATTACTGCAGTATTTTCCTTGGAAATGAGTAATAATGGAATGCAACATATGTTTCTTTAGAAATTAAAGCTCTGAAAAGTTGCATCTTAATGTCTGTCTAAACTAATGGTACCCTTACACAGTTATGACTCATATGTTTAAAAGTTCAGAGATGTGATAAAAACAGAATTTTTAAGTGCTGTCAGTACAAAATTATTTCTCTCCAGACATTGAAAGAAGAAAGATTGTGGAAATCAATAGACATTGAAAAATACTCTAATTTTGCTGAATGTTTACTTCCTTATAGAAAGGAGTAAATTATTTTTTCTTTTAATGAGATGTTTCGTCTGTAGAGTTGGTCACTGTAAGTGAAAACTGACCTATAATGTTGTAGCAGGCCAAAAGCAAGTAACTCTTGTTAAGGTCTACAGGGTTAAAATGAGCTGAACGGTATGCATGAATTCATGTGTAAAATCTGTGGCAGAAAGTGACGTAAATCATTGTCCCATAATGCAGTGCTTCCTTATTGGCAATTTGTATGTAAAACTTTGTGAATGATCTTTAAAAGCATGGGAGTGAAAAGTCTGCCATCCTAAGCAGTGAGTAGTAAGGGTTTGCCTTTTTTCAGAGAACTACATGTGGCTTAAGGTGCAGTTCAGATCTATTTACCAGCTTTACTGTAGCAAATTTATATGAGGCCATTCTTTCCTCAGAAGGAAGGAATAGGAAATCTGATTCTTTACACTATTTTGTCCTTCTTATACACTAATAGATGTGTGTAAAAGGATCCCTCCAAAATACCCTGAAGTATATGAAGTACAGTTCTTCTCCATCTTTTGTAGAAGTTGTATCACATTACACTGATCCCTTTTGTCGTCTTGCTGTCACATAAAACTACCTTCATTATCTGCTAAAAATACTGTGTAGGAACTATTTTTGTAGATGCATTATTTATGCAAGTACGTAGGTAGGTACTGAAAATACTACTCTGCATTTTGTGGTCCATGGAATGGATTGCATAACTCTTAAAGACCAGGTATGAAATAACACTTTTTATTTTCATTGAAGTTGGTGGCTAAATTTATTATACGATATCTGCAGCCAACATGGGTTTTGAGAACATTAGCAAGGTTATTTATTTGTTCACTGTTTTTTGAAAAAAGGTGGTTAGCATTTACGACTGTAAAAACCATACTAAGAGTGCTACTTAAATATTTTATTAAAGAAGTTAATCAAAAAGAAGCTAGATATTTCAACTCTAAGATTTCAGCTTTAGTCCTGTATTTTATTACTGCTACTATTTCCTCAACCTGCAGGAGCAGAAAGTAATAAAGTCTGTCATACCTACAGCATTGCCAAAAGAACAATGGAAATTATGTGTATTTTTGCAGCTGTTGCGAGAAGCTAAAGAAAAAGAGAAACAGAGGCGGGCCCAGCAAGTTACAGTTGAAAGAACAGCCCATTATGGACTACTCTTTGATGAGTTCCAAGGTTTGTCTCATCTTGAAGCTCTGGAAATCCTGTCAAATGAAAGTGAGGCCCAGGTACAGTATGCACACAGCATAAATCAAAATAAGGGTTGGTAAAAAACCTGTTCTTTACATTAATTGCCCTCTGCAGATGCATGGGAAATGAACAGTAAGTTTTCATCAACTTCAGAGAAAGCTGGATTGGTCCCATGAGACAGTCCTGGACTTCAGGGAATCACAGTCAATACATGTAAAATTTAACTCCAAAATTAAAACAAACAGCTGCATTACTGAAAATTAGTTTTGTTAGGATGATACATCAGCTTGTCTTTTCAGAATTTGTAAGGAGGTCTTTTGATCTGGTATCAGGCACTGTTATATTTACATTCAGATATTCCAGACCTCTATACCTAGATTAATATATCTCTAAATTAATTTCAGGTTACTCATTCAAGTCCTGAATCTTCTGTAGTTGTGCTTAGTTTTAAACTCACATAAAGCTACCCCAAGCTGTAGTTACTGGAACTATACAGATGCTAAATGTCTCTATGAATAATAACAGGCTAAAGTTACTAAGACCTATATATTCAATATACATATATGTGTTTTTGATTTTCAGTTCTCAGTAGATGTCTGGCAGGAGGTGATTAGAACTTTTTCTGATTCCTAGCAGTGGTACTTTGTACTGAAACATTTTTCTGAACAGATTTCTTAAAATATCTGTTGGTTTTTTGGTTGGTTTTTTTTTTGTTTAGTAATTACTACTCCTTGCCCTCTGGTAAACAAAAACTATTTTTAGAACTGTTTTATGTACTGTGACAAATAAAAGAAGCTGTCCATAATTATTTTGATTTTTGCAACATTATAAATTCAAAACCAACATGTAAAACAAGCTCAGGATAATTGCATGTGTCAACACTATTTTTCTTCCACTGTAAAATACCACAGGGTAAGGACGACTTGTGCAGGTCACTACCATGAGGTTTCTGATGTGCTTTGTGTTATGTGCTGTATAACCCACACTCAAACAGAATTGACTGCAACTTGCCTGGTTCACCAAGTCAAATTCCCTGATATATATTCCAAAAGACTGACTGAACACCTTCCCATTACCATTTGAACACATGCTTACCAAGTACAGTACTGTAAGATTGAGACCTTTGCTAACAGCCCAGGAGACACACTCTGATGGGCCACAGGAGGAGCACAAGGGTGAAAGCATTGCTCATGTCCTTTCTCCTAATAGCAGGGATTTAAAGGTCTCTTGAAATTTTACTTTATCAGTTTCCATTTAAAAAAGGTTCCAGTTAATCCTATTAAATGGACAATGGTATAGAGAGGGTCAAATGTCCTGGGTAGCCTTTCACAGCCTGGGCTGGATCTCCCAACTAACTTGCATTTAACCCTGTGCTTATCAGCTGTGGGAACATAAGAAAATGCCTTTCCCCAGCCTCGTACTGAGCCAGTCTGCTTATCTATCAAACAAGCTTAAAAAACCCACAAACTTGAAAGAAACCTAAAAGTGAGATTTTTTAGTCGAATTGAGAGAATACATTTCTTTTGGCTTCCATAGATGGGATAAACACCAAAAAGAAACAGAGCAACGAGCTTGTCTGCATCCCTCTTAGCCTTGCCACCCTATTAGGTATGCAGGGACTTACAGATACCTGAGACACCCAAACAGGTAGATGAGCAATAGTATTGATTGTATTTTGCTGAAGAGGAAGGAAACAGGTTTCTTTTTTTGACTTCTTCCATGAGGGCTCACTCTAAGCATAGTCTTCCTGTGTTCTCCTTTCCTGCTATCCTCATCCAGTGGATCCCAAAATGCTTCTTACAGCTTACAATTAGAACACAGTTTCACAATTAAAAACAAATACTCTGGAAGAAGGTAGAAGAGACCTGATTATCTTGCAAGGCTGGATACTGAACAAATTTTGTTGATGAGAACTGAAAATGCATCAACATAAGTTGAAAAGTTGCAAGATATGACCATAGTTGAAGTTTCCATTTTTTTGTCTATTCTGATATCAGGCACGAGATAAGCAATGTAAGAAAAAGGCTCTGTTTTGTTCCTCTTGTCTTTTACAGATTCAGTCATATTTAACAACACTTGATGGAGAGCAGTTGGAGATTGTGAAAAATGATTTAATTGCTATAAAAGAGATTTTTGTTCCAAAGGAGTCAGAGGATGAAGTGGTACAGGCACAGAAAGGTAAATAGAAATACGGAGGCTTTACCATGTGGACGATTGTTATTTCTGCGTATAGCAATTAAGAAAATTTCAACCCAAACTGTAATTTCTGATATCTTGATACTCTTCATAAGCAAATAACTAAGATTATTACTCTGAAAGTTGTAGAAGCTGATCAGTGCTTGATTTTGAATTTATATTGTAATTGAGGTGTGAGATAGAGAAAATACAAGATAAGGAAGTATTTTGTTACTATATTGCCAGAGAAAGCAAAATAAAATAAAGAGTAACTTTTAAAATAACTTATATTATCTTCTGGAATCAATTTATGAAATTGTATAATATGTAATTTTAGGAGTGTTTAGCAATGCTTTTCTCTTTAGCAACTTCATTCTTACTTTGCACTCTCCTTTTTTAGATAGGGAAAGTTAGAATATAAGAAAGGGACTGAAGAACCTTGATCTTTTTGAGGAAAAGTCACTTTTAAAAATAGTGACAAAGCTGCTTTCTAGGTATTGTTTGACAGGACCTGGCATGTAGAATGTGAGAAGGAAGGTGAAGTAGCAGAAGTGTGGCATAACTATGACATAGTGCACAACATCAATGATTATCAGAAAATGGGACCAGCATGGCAGTCCAGTTCATGCCATTAAACACTGTATTATTGTATTTCAGAAATATAAAGAAGCATTTCTTCCACATCCTTTTCTCAGAGTTGCTTTGTCCATAAAACCTACATTTTGCAACCTACACCCAGGAAGGGAGTAAACTCTTTGAAAGGGCTGACAATTGCAGGACTAGGGGAAATGGATCCAAGTTGAAGGAGGGAAGATTTAGGTTGGATGTTAGGGGGAAGTTCTTTACTAGGAGAGTGGTTAGGTCCTGGAACAGATTGCCGAGGGAGATTGTGGATGCCCCGTCCTTGGAGGTGTTCAAGGCCAGGTTGGACGGGGCCCTGGGCAACCTGATCTAGTAAATGTGTTTGTTTGGTGGCCCTGCTAGGCAGGGGGGTTGGAGCTACATGATCCTTGAGGTCCCTTCCGACCCAGGTCATTCTGTGATTCTGTGAAGTATTATTTCTATAGCCTTCAGAAAAGTTAGAAAGTGGTCTTAACATCCACACCTTCTCACTGGATTGCTCTTTCTAGTGATACTTACTCAATATGGCTGATGTTTCTCACAGAGCTTATTATTTCTTCTCAGGGACGAGTGTTCAGTGTAGTCTTAGTATGGTGGAGTTTTGTGCTGTTTTATTCTCTTGTTACTTTTTTAGAAGTGAGTTCTGTTTTTTTTTCAGAAGCACAGCAGCTGATCACGCTTCTTAAAACATTAACTGACCTTCTAAATAGGCTGGGACTAAGACCATGTGCACCTTCAAAAAAACAAAAACAAAACAAAAAAAAGGCAAAACAAAACAAAAAAAACCCCAGAGTGTGCTATGGGTTTTCATCTGCAAAAGCAAGTCATCAATGAAACATACCCTACTCTCTTTGACAGTGGGAAGAACAACCAATACACAAGGTCTTTCCACTTTATAGCTGAATGTGCAGCTGATCAGGCTGCAGTTCAGAATTACTCTGCATTGAGAGTACTCTCTGGTCTGGATGCCGTTCACAAAAAAATGTTGTCTTCATTAAAATCTCCAAAAAAGGCAATGAAGGCTACTTCTTATCCTCCAGAGTCAGGGAAAACCAGTCTTTTTCCCAAATTTATTAATGCACAGGATCTCTATTATTTCTATCAAGTGCAGCAAATCCAGAAAATCTTGTAAAACTTGATGATTGTCTGCCATTTTTAGTTAAAACCAATAGCCAGTATTTATATGCAGTATTCTGTGTGATTTGCATATCTGTTCCCTATGATGTAACACAGTTTTATTTAACAGTTTAACGCTTAGTAAAACTGGTCTGCCAATAAGACTTAAAAGACTTCGGTTTGCCAATGATTACATGATTCGAATCGGTTCCCTCTGTGACCTTCTGTTGACTACATTCAGTGTTCTGGTCGTATTTTACAAATAAGTTTAGCTTTCTAGGGACTTCTAGGGACTAGATTTGAGTTGTTTGGTTTTATTTTTAAATTTTAATCATTTACCTGCAATTACTTGCTAGGACCTTCAGCATATTTCTGTGGCACAATTAATGTTTACATTCAGAAAATAGTCTGTGTTTAATGTTAGCAAAATTCTAAACTTGTTTTTTCATCTGGCATAGATAAAAGACAGTTTAATAGGTTGTCTGACCAGGATTAAATGTAGCTCATGACTTGCTATGAAGCGAAAGCTTCATTCTAGTTTTTGCTCTTAGCTCAAGCTAGTTAATAAAATTAAGGTCCTGTTAAGCACATTAATAGGTTTTACACATATAAAATCAAGTCAGTAAGCTCTTTTTAATATTTTAATTTTTTTTTCTAACAGAATTATGTATTTTTACATAAGCTAGCTAAGCTAGCAGAGGTAGCAGGCTATGTTAAATTCCATGGAGGAATTTTGAATTTTAATCCTGCTTGCTAAGCAGTTTAACACTACAACTAATTTGCCTTCAGTAGGATTTAAATTTGTGCTTCCTGGCTCAATAAAGTTTGGGATTTTTCCTTGATGTAAGAAAGCCACCTTCCTGCAAAAAACCAAGTGTAAACTAAAGGTGTTTGAAAATGTTAAATCGTACTTAGCCACTGAATTGTATTTGAAAACAAGTTAATTACCACTTATTGCTATTTTATTATCACTTTCTCATCATCAAAGTCATGTTATTTATATGGTAGCATTTGTCATTGCTGCATATATTCAGCAAAAAAAGACCAGTTCTTTGCATCAAGTGTTTGAAAGGGTGGCTATTTGTTTTATGTAAACTCTCAAGATCCCTTCTTATCCTAGGCTCTCGGGATCTCATTCAGAGATATTAATGCTGGTTTTGGTTTCTATTTTAAACACTTTCAGTCCTACACAAGCAGAAATTACTGCAGTGATCTTTGGAGGACTGTTTTGGGAAGCATTGGAACCATGCATGCTAACTTTGAAACTGGGATTGGAGCAGTTTTGGATTTTTGCTTAACAGTCAGATAGGTGCGAAATCAATATGAACAGAAAAAAGGTCTGTCTGATACAAGTAGGAGAAAGCCAAATGCATACCCATCTCTCTAATGTTTTCTCTCACTTTGATAATGCAACCCTTTCATGTATTTTTCCCTGCAGCTTCTTTTCTTGTCAGAGGAGAATATCTGAAAAAGTAGCTTTACCTACATTTTGAAAGCCATTAACACCAGAAATTTCCTATGTCAGTTTAAGGGAGACAGTACCAGAGTGAGAACTGAATTGAATATGCTAGTTATCAACAATTTTGATAATATTATCAGTTGAGCCACTTATCAGCTTTTGGCATACTGCAGTTTATAAACACTTTGATATTGTTTTAAGATGGAATTAATTCAGTGTATCCAAGAGGTGCTGTACTGCAAAACCTGAAAATTCTATTGCCAAAATTTACTGATAAGGACATTAGTGAAATGAACTCTGTATCTTTGCTTTCGAAATACATTTCTCTTGACCTGTTCCTCAGCTGCAAAGAGGAAAGTTCAGTCTTTTTGTTGTAGTAGGTGAAGAGTTCTTTGCACTGAATACTAATTCATTTCATAGCACCAGAAAAATGGGCACTCCCTTTGCAAACAAGGATGAGATGTCCTTTGTTCTAGGAGATTATAACCTGAGTGTCAGATTCCACCGCCTTTCTACATCTGCAAGGTACTGTGCACTGTCAATGGCCCTGCCAAAATGCACAAACTCATTGGAGTTTGCCTTTAAGCCCAGGACTAAAGATTTGCATAGAAAATGGAAAATCAGTCACTGCCTAATAAATGAACAAGAAAAGGTGAGAATACAGCAGGACATGAAATTAATTTCTAAAACAGCTGGACTTTTGTCAGGCTCAGTATGGGGACTTTGACCTTTTAGCTTAATCAGGCTAAAGTTTGGCATGTTCTCCTAGAAACTTAATGAAGATTCCAAGCTCAGTAAGTGTAGATGGACAGAGCCAACTTTTACTGAAATACCAACTTCTAGGAACTTAGAGTATGTTAGAATATGGCAATTGCAAGTAGTCAAAGGAATATGTCTAATGAAGGTATAGTTTGAATACTAGTGATATTTATCTTCTCTGATAAACCTTTTGAAGCATTAAGTGCAGATTTTTTAAGCTCATCACTCCAAAGCAGAACAGAAAAAATTCTTCATTTAAGCAAAACTTAACCCTACATTAGACAGAAAACACTTCTGAGCTGTGGTTTGCAGGCAGAGCAGTATATTTCCTCTGAACTTACTTGTATCTGTTCCTGTTACTGTTTTGTTCCTTGGTTTGAAAGATGAGGTGAGTTTCTCTTCTTTGGTTGTTTTGTGGGTTATAGATTTTTGTCAAGTAACTAAGGATCATGCAGCCTCCATGGATTAGCAAGGAGCTTCTGGACATGGTTAGATCGAAAAAGAAAATGTATCAGAATTGGAAGCATGAGAGAGTTATCTGGGAGGAGTACAAAGAGGTCGTCTGAGTAACAAGGGAAAAGGTTAGGAAAGCTAAAGTGGAGGTGGAATTACAGCTGGCCAGGGCCATAAAGGGAAATAAGAAGAACTTTTACAAATATGTAAATGAAAAGAGGAAGACTAGGGAAGATGTGGGCCCTTTCCAAAAGGAATTCCCTGTGACCGGAGAGCTGGTCACAGGGAATTTGGAGAAGGCTGAGATACTCACTAACTTCTTTGCCTCAGTTTCCACTGGTATGGCCTCTGATTCCACAACTCAAGTCTTGAAAAATGAGGCCATATACCAGGGGAAGCAGGATCCACCCACTGTGTGTGAAGAGCAGGTTTGTGAACACCTGAGAAACTTGGAGGTGCACAAGTCTATGGGACCCGATGAAATCCACCCACAGGTCCTTAG
>VZTY01000719.1:0-42575 GCA_013400935.1 Turnix velox | reverse complement strand
AGTACCTGAGGGGGTCCTACAGAAAGGCAGGGGAAGGAATTTTTAACATAATATCGGATGGGAGGACCAGAAACAACGGATGTAAATTGGAAGGGGGTAGATTTAGACTTGACATAAGAAAGAAATTCTTTACAGTGAGGGTAGTGAAACACTGGAACAGGTTCCCCAGAGAGGTTGTGGATGCCCCCTCTCTGGAGGTGTTCAAGACCAGGCTGGACATGGCACTGACTGAGCAGCCTGATCTAGTGGGAGGTGTCTCTGCTTATGGCAGGGGGGTTGGAACTCGATGATCTTTGAGGTCCCTTCCAACCCAAACTATTCTATGATTCTGTGATTCTCATCTTACTGTTTCCCTGAAACTTAGTGGAATTTACAGTGGGGTGGAAAGAGGAGCCAAAGTGTCAAGCTAGCAGATCTCATTGTACTGGTATCTGTGTTGCTTTTTCTATGCTTTCTTTGAGAATATACACACATTCACACACATCCCCCTTTCTTGCATCACTGTCACTTTTTTTCAGGTGCAAGAGTGCTTGGAGAGATTATTTGACTGGATGTATTTGATCATGTAGAATATTGTAGTGACAACAACTTAACAAAAATTGTCTTTTTCTTTTCTGTAGGAGATATGGGAGAAGAATTTGTCAGCATGCTGACTGAACTGCTGTTTGAATTGCATGTTGCTGCTACTCCTGACAAGCTTAATAAGGTTAGCACCTGTGAGTGAGCTGCCCTCTGTTTCTTGGACAAAGCTGGAGGGCTTTGTTCTGAATTCTGACACAGAGCAGTACCTAGCTCAGTTCAGGCAGTTCAGAATTCAAAGTAGAGGACAGTGGGACTAAAATGACAAAGAAAAGCTTTCCTAGACAACAAGAGATTAATAAGGTAGTACAGTTGCAGTGACAAGCCATGCCTTGAAGCAGAAATGTCTCAGCAGAAGACAGTTAGAAGCACAGCAGATTTGGTCTTGCATATTGGGAACAAAAATCACCTTCAGTATTAGTTTTCTTGCTCATCATGTTTATTCTTCTGAGGGACTTCTCCAGATCTCAGCTAGAAGCAAAGTCTTGGGTTTACCTCATTTGGCTTCAGTCATCTACAAGTAAGATGTCTAGAAGCTGGTCACATCACTAGCCATATTTGTACTCTTACCCCTTTAAAGGTGATTCACCTGCTGCTCTTAGGTATAATTTAATTTGACTTCATGTTAAAAAAGAGAAATCATAAATTTCCTACCAGCCTTAACAGTAGTCTGAAGTTGTATAAAATTTCAAGGCTTTCCCACTTCGATCTATTTTCATGCCTGGGAAGGCAGATGAAGACACAGTGATTTTCTGTATATTTTTCCTTTAATAGTTAGTACATCTCTCTTTCCTCTCCAATTATTTCTTTTTTTTATACCACCACTTTTTTTTTTCATTTGGGAAAATTATTTCCTGTAAATTGCTGTGAAAGATATCTCATAAAGCTGAAGTGTTACTAACTTTGGTATTAATGCCAATGGTGTGTTGCCTAGGAATATCATACCTATGGAGTATGATAAGTATGAGAGAGGTTATCCCTCTTTTATTCATCTTGATATGGCCAGAAAAGTTTCTCCCTACACTTTTTTAATTAGACACTTAACTAAATGCAACCAAGAGGCTTCATATGTTTACACTCTGGATTGTAAAAAGACTTGTTCATTTGCAAAATACCATTTGATGTTCCCTATTTGAACTGAACTTTGGGTTTTTTTGCTTGGCAGGCTAGGAAAAAGGCTCATGAATGGCTTGAAGAAGCCAGTTTGTCCACTTCAGTAAATGTAGAAGAGAAGCTAAAAGAGAAATCTGAAGAATCTGATGAAGAAAAGACTGAAAAAGAAGATAAAACTGACAGTGATAAATCAGAAGGAAATAAAACCAAAACTGTGGAGGTAAAATAGCTTTTAGAGGATACATTTCATTAAGCAAATTTTGATACTTTGATAAGACTGCTTCTTTGTCTTTTTGTGTTGGTCTTATTTGTTGTCCCTAGTTTTTAACCTGATTGTTTAATAAACACTTTTGATCATTAGCTACTCAGTTTAGACCCAATAGGAAACTATCTTACATACATATTTCTACTGTTAGTCTGTTCCAATGAGTAAATATCAAATTCCTTTGCCTATCACATTATTTTTATTGTTTTATGTCTATGGTTTTGTGTGTATGGAAGTGTATATGCAACATGGAATGAGCTGAGGGATTCTGGTGTCATGTCAGTAGAGCATAGAAAGTCATGTCTCAACATTCCTTAGTATCTCTTTCTCCCAGTGACACTACATAGAAGAAAAAAATCTCAAATTTTATTTGAACTCTTTAACAGCTTAAATCACAAACGGACAAACCTGATTTTATTTAGGCAACTCTCAAGTGTTAATTCTCTTTATGACAGGCCAAAAGTCATGTGTTTGTTTAGACAAACAATCTTGTTGATAAAGTTTATTGTGACAGACTATTTTACACCAAGTTATAGCAATATTAAATGTAGATGGTATCTTTGTCAAGAATTTTGAACTAATTCTGACAAGTAATTTTTTTTTATGTTTCCTAACAAAAAATGGGACAAATAAGGAACCAGAGTTATGCCATTTGTTTTATGGATTCTTATGTGATTGCAGATTTCCAGCTTGGCATCAGCTTGTAAAAGCTGTAATACCAGAGTGCTAAGTAGAATTTTTTTATTGTTCTTGGTAAACCCACTTTTTATTGGGAGAATTACCCATTTCTACTCTGGAGTTTCATCTGAGGGATGACTCAATACTTTTCAGTCCCACATGAAAGTCATTACGACTTATTCTGGAGTCAAAGGATTTTTGTATTCGTTAGGACCAGACTTTATACTACGTGAGAAAACCTGAGAGCCTTACCTGGTTTGCACACAAATAAGTGGTAGGTTTGTTCTTACTAATTTTCAAGGATGAATATAAGTTCTGTGGATATTTTTAATTTTCCAGTGTTGTTTGTGAATCTGACATTATGGCTAATATTACTTCACTATCTATGTTGTGGTATTTCCAGCTGCAAGAAGCTCCTATGCTTCAAGTTCTTTTAAATATATGTATCTATATGTATATTTATCAGTGCTGTCATTATTGATACTGCTATTTCCAATTTTTAATTTCAGGAAATCTACATGCTGTCCATTGAAAGTCTGGCTGAGATAACTGCTCGTTGTATTGAACAGCTTCATAAAGTAGCAGAATTAATTCTGCATGGACAGGAAGTAGAAAAAACAGCTCAAGATCAAGCAAAAGTATTGACAAAGTGAGTATTATGTATTTCATATAGGAACATTTGCCATGAAGTTCTGTTGAGCTTTTGGCATTTGAAAACACAGTAGTTCACAGATCAGCGAACAGGATTGGCTTTAGGGGTCCTGATGCTATATTTTCTCCTGTAACCAGGTTACATAGGCTACCTGTCATTTTTTGACACGGCTAACCTATATTTATTTACAAAACAGGTTATTTCAGGCTGAAAGTTATTTCTGCTCCAGCAAGTCAATGTACAGGCTACTTCTGGGCTTCATTTCCTTTTCCCTCTGAAAAAAATACTGTACCAGCATATACAGAATTTTCTTGTAGAGTGCATAATGCAGCTGTCTTATCTGCCAGTAGTTTCCTTATCTAGTGTTTATCTGTCAGAAATCTATAAAAATGAATCCATAGTTCTAAACAATAAGACCATGCTTGTCAGCAGCTTGGTAGTAAGCTGTGACAAAGCACACATAAATTCAAGAAGCCAGTTTATCCAGTGGGTCTCAAAATTCAGATCTCAAGCTCTCTGTAGTAATTGATCCTGCAGATCTCAGTGGGTTTTAACATTTGGATGTTGTAAGCACTTGACTCCTAAGTACGTAAAGTATCAAAGCAAGTGTTTAATAATATTAGTAACAATAGCAAAGTCCATAAGAACACATCCGTCTAAAACACAGTACCTGAGCAAAGTTTTTCAGACGTAGAGCTATGGTGTGGTGCAGGATGAGATTCTATACCATGTGCTTGCGAACATTTAGCAAAACAGTGAAAGATCTATGATAGGAGCTAGATCGCCTTGTTCTCTTGTATTTGAACCACAAAAGGACTTCCTCTTTGAGTAGAGATGTTTTACTGTTTAAACAGGAAACTTCTCCCTGTTCTCATTAAAGTTTGATTTATTTCCAATGATATTATTATGAGTTGTGTTGCTCCAGTCATCAGAAAAACAATATTTTAAGTTTAGATTTTAAAAAATTGAAATATTGCCTTATAAAAAGAAGACTAGTGTTTGGTTCAGAATGACATAATAATAATGCTGTAGTCAATAATATGTTTTTCAATGGAGTAATATACAAACTGTATCAGGGAAAAAGTCTACTTCAAAAATTTTTTTTATATTACTAGATGCAAAATTACCTTAACAGTCTTGGCTTCTAAGATGAAATTTGTGCCTGAGACAGTCACTGTGATTTTATCTGCTGACAGGACAAGGATGTATTTTTATACTTGTCTCCCTTTTTTTTAACCAGTTTAACAAGTGCCATGTGCAATGAAGTTTCATGTTTATCAAAGAAGTTTTCCAATTCCTTAACAGCAGCTGGGGTAAGATAACAGTATTTTATGTAGCATTTGGTGGTTTTTTCAGAGAGTTCACTTGTTTTAAACAGAAATTATTACCCAAGTCCAGCAGCTTTATGTGAAATACTAGTAAAGAGCGCACTTTCTTCTTCAGGTGAAGAACACAAAGCATTTTTACAGCAGATTCCCTGTTGCAGAGGAAGTCTATGAGCTTTACTGGACTACAGAGTGACCCCTGCTTTCTTAAATCTCTTTCTATATCCCATTTCTCCTGATCACCACCACCACATAGCATTTCTTTTCTCATTGCACCACAAGGGCCTCGCATTTGAAGTCCCACAATGTGTAATTTCTTCTCCTCAGCCTCTCTCTTCTGAAAGTATTTCTCTAGAAGTCATTAACAGATAACACTTCTAATACCTTAAGGTGGTTTAAGAAGCTGACTCCTTAGCCTTTGCTAAATCTCCTGACCTAGGGCCACTTCGCAAAAGATTTAAGAGTTTAACAATCCTGTTTGGTTGCCTATCTTTAAAAAAAATAATCTGACTTATATCTCAAGATATTTAATTTAGGAACATCCACTTGTCTGTGAACATCTTTGCTAAAAATAGTATCCTGTCTTTTAAGATACCTCAAAATGACTGAGTATTCCAGCAGAATCCAGCGGCAGAAATTCTGCTGTTGCTGATTTTTTCTGTAAATTAACTGATTATTCCATGAAAAGGAGCAAGTCCCGATTATTCCATTAAAGCATGAATGTACATCAAAGGAAATTTTCCCTTTTATCCCATGAGCTCTTCTAGCACATCTCTGAGCAAGTATTTACAGAGTTATTTTTGGAAAACACGATTTATTTGCTTGCTTTTATTCTGAATAATTTACATTCATTCCCATTACTCCGAAAGAAACTGCTTATTTTGTGTTTTGGGATTGTATTTTAGCATATCTGTGTGTGACACTTGCAATAAATACTTGCATGGACATAGAAAAATAAATTGCAAATTTAATACTCAGCTTCCTCAACTAAGAAAATGTGAAACTAAAGCTTTCATACACATTGTACTAGGTTTTGTTCCTATCAACTCTGTACTGGTTTTTAGGACCACATTACTTTCATGGACATTTGTGTGGACCCATAAGAAATTGAGCACAAAGATACTTCCCACTGACAAATTACATTTAAGTTTTTAGTAGGGCACTTTTGCTTCCCACAATGATTAGGAGACTAAGGAGCACCCATCACACAGGACTGTAGAAAACCTGCATCTTCCTGCATGTCCCAGGGGTTTGACTTCCTTCTCAACCTGTCAACAGCACCCAGCTTCACCATTCCAGTATCTTATTAAGTGCATTAATTGTGGGAAACTGAGAGACATCTGAGAAGAGCAAATACTGCTTTTTTTTTCAAATATCAAGCTGTCCCTGTGGTTACAGGTGTGAAACTCGGCCATGAGTTGTAATGCTGGCCGTACATATAGTCTGTAATGTTGGTGACATTTCTGAGTGCGCAGTAATGCAGAAAAAAGAAACAACAGCTTTCCTCACTACCCAGGATTTCTCTAAAACTTGGACTTACTGATTTGCACAATCTATAGCAATTGATACTGCTCTCTATTTCAGTTTATTGACCATCAACTAAGCACTGCACTTCCTAATGGATTTTCTAGTAATGAATAGTGTTGCTCCTCTCTAACCATCTTCCCTTTGTTCTTTCCCCAAACTAGAATTGAGATGTTTCATGTTTCTTTAAATCTGTTACGTGAAAGCTATAAGGTTGTAAGTGGAAATCCTTAGTTAAATTAATCGGTGCTGTTTCCTTTGTTCTAATAATGTCCACCATTTGTAATTGAAAGAAAGCAACTCCTGCTGGAGGTTACTGTAGTTCTTAAACAAACACAATGCAAAGAACAATAAGAATAAAAGAAGGAAAGAACTTTTGCCCTTTTAAAGAGCAGAAGAATCAGCAAATCTAGGTTTTCTAGCCTCTAGTAGTGTCACTACTTACTGTACCCAGCTTTATTCCTATCCGGGCGTTGAGAGAAATGCAATGCCTGCTGAGCTGCTCTCACTGGTGGTGAGCCTGCATTGTCCAGCTCAACATATACTGCCTCCAGTTTGGGTATGTGAGTTTCATATCTTTCCCCTTCTGTAGGGGAGCTAATCTGGGCTTTTCATTTCCTCCTACCCACAAAGTAGTTGTAATCCTTCTGAATTTTATTTTTCCTTTTTGTTTTCATGGAGACGAGTAAGGAGTTAAAGTATTTTGGAGAAGATGGAAAGGGCACTGACAGACAGTTGGTCAGACAATGTTATCACATAAATCTCACATCTGTAGAAAATAATTTGAAAATTGCTGAAAAAAGTAAAACTTGTCTTAGTTCATTCTACTCAGTGATAGATGTAGAGTCAACTGAAGTGTGTATGAAATGTTATCAGGAATGTTGTGAAAAAGAGTCTGAATAAGAATCAAGACGAAGCAGGACTTCTGTAGAATTCATAAAGCTGCTTCTCAGATACCAATATATATCTGTTAAATCTATTTCTTGTCTTGGTATTTCATTCTATTTTCCGGTTTACAGAGCAGTATGAAGGCAGAGGCTCTTAACCCCATCATCAACAGCGTGCTATTAGAGGTAAGCCTTCACTTTCTTCACTTTAGGAGGTGTTCTAGTAAAATTATTTTGAAATGAGACAGTCATATTTATGTCTGAAGCCATAATGACGATAGCATTCTGGCTCTTCAGTGCCAGCACATAAATTTCTCATTTTTGTGTTCAGCCTCTCCCACAAATACTTTACTTGTAATAGTCCATTTACTGAGGATCATTAAGAACTCTATGAGTGGAGACCAGCCAGCTCTTGAATTCTTAAATTCTCTTAAATTAATTCAGTGCACAGGAGACAATTCACAGTATACTGTTTAACCGCTTTCTAGCCTATTTACATGTTGCCTGGTTTAAGTCTTTTCTTACTGTTCTGTTACTGACTTCAAATATTGTACTTTGTTTTGTGATATAGAGGTAGCTTCAGACTACTTTGTTCTTTAAAATTTGAGATTCTAAAGCACTTCCCATTTAAACTCCCACAAAGATTCACAGTCTAGCAGCAGGCTTCGTCAGCACATGGATCCATGAGACATCATCAAAACATTCATGAGTGATCTCTTCTATTAGGCACTGTAACTATGAGTGACCTCAGTTTTACTGAGAAGAGGTCAGGAGGGAGTTGTGCTCACAAAGTACTAAAATGTCTACTATGTGCAGCATGAATTCTTTTAACTCTGTTAATTTGATCACACTTCTGTATTTCTGTGATTAAGCATAAATAAGCATATCCTAGCAACTACAGATTGTCATTTTATATCTAATAGTTGCATTCACTTAAGAATTAAGACAATAATGTTTTACAGTAAGCAATTTTGCACTGAATTAACAATACCTCTGAGGAAAATTGTGGAAAGTTGACTAGAACTATAGAAAAAATGACTATGTGATTCCTTTTGTTACATGGTAAATTTGCTGTTGCAGCTGATGTATCTTCCTGGGCTCCAGGAATTGTAAAATCCAGAAATGTCCACAATTGTGGAATGCAATGTTTTGTACTTCTTAAATGCTATATTTGTATACAAATGTCTATTAGCATAGCCTACGTTCATGGAGAGTTACCAGCAGCTACACTGCTCAGTATCAGAAATCCCAAAAATAGTCGCACATGTTAAAACCTGTTAATTTCAGTGACACTTCTTTTACCTGTGGCAAATTCAAAATTAATTCTGTGGATGGAAAGACTAGCTGCTTTGTATTTAAGAAGTCAGAGCAACTTCCAAACACTATGGCATTTTATTCCATGCACATTACAAACACAACTGTCCAAGACTTCAAACTGAAGGGAAATTGTATTTCTTTATAGTGATTCAGGCTATCCCTGTAAGCTGCAAACTGTTGTGGTTTGTAACTTTTATTACCTACAGATTCTAAAAGTCTTGTGTGAATGCATATGCTAATGCAGCATTATACAGATGTTTTAAAAAAAAAGTTTATTTTAAAAGTGTAGTGATAAAATATATGGCAACTATTCTGATGAACTGTGTATTTTCTCTTCCCATCAGGGCTGCAACAGCACTACTTATATTCAGGATGCTTTCCAGCTACTGCTTCCCATTCTGCAAATTTCACATATCCAGGCCAGTTGTCTGAAAGTGCAGGAGTGATATTTTCCCAGCAGTTTTCACCATGGGGCTTGGCAGAAACCAGAGACCTGATGTCTTAAATGTATGCAGGGAGAAGAGATGGTATGAGAGATGTCTGGCCACTTCACAGTTGTCTGAAGACACTAAACATGGTTTTGCACATACATTACTGAACAACATTTTGAAACTCTTGCAGACTTTTAAACTTCAAAAGTAGTTAATGAAGTGAACAGTTTCTTTTCTGTTAAACTATATCCTTTGCATTAATTTAAACTGAAGTTTGTTGACGTTAGCATTGACTTAAATATGGATTCTAAATGTTGCCTGTTTCAGCAAATTGGAACGTAAAGGGATAAATGACCGTTTCCACTGTTTGCATCTCTGAAGTTACAAATGTACATTTAAAAAGTTGGTTTCAGTATTTAGTTTTAACCAACATGAACAAATGGTTGGAGCATTCTGCTTCTTATGTACTTCTTATAGTAGCAAATTATAACATCATCATCATCTGTACTGCTTACACAACACTTTGTGTAAAAGGCATTACCCTGGCCTAATTAGTATCATGGAGAATATGCATACAAATTTTTACTGAGAATGAATGTTCTCAACCAGGTAAGAGTACAGGTAATGCTCTATAATTGCTGACCCATAACTTTATATTCAGCTCTGTCTTTTTCTTGCTACCAGCAGCTGAACAACATTTGCAGGCCAAAGTAATCTTTGTAATATGCAAGGAATAGAAAATTACCCTTTTCTTTGGCAATCGAAACACCTTGAGAATAATCTCCTCTCAGATGCATTACCAGGTTAGCACTGTGGGGTTGAATTTGGCCTTCAAACATTATGAACCTTTGTATCAAATAGAGTTGACAATTCAGAAGTAGTTTTGGGTCATAGAAAGGAAGTTGTGAGAAGTTATGAGAGAATGGCTTTGGGTGTGCAGGTTGAATGTCAAAGCAGTCACCTTTTCTCTGAGGCAGCAGCCGGATGGAGTGTAACTGAGCAGCAGAAATGATGTTTGTTAATAACACTAGGAGCCATGATAATTTGTCCACATCCTTAGCTTAAAATCCTGAGCTGTGAACCTCAGAATTTTTTTTAGATTAATTTGCCTCATAGATAGGAAGAACCTTTCAATATTTCTTCTGCCTATTCTTCTCAATTGTCACTGTTTACTCTGTTTCTTTCTGCTGTTTTGTATTTTTACTCTCTGGATACACTCATGAATTGTATTTAAATGCTTTTTTAATTGTTGTTAACAATGGAATATGTTTAATGATAGAAGCATAGTTCATACATCATAAAAGTAATGAAACTGAGTATGAAGAAATACTGATTTTTATAGAAAAGAGGAATGAACCATGTGTCTGCTTTGCACAAGGTAACTTTTTTAAAGAAGAGAGGAGAGAACATCTGTTTCTGCCTTACACTTTTCTGACTCTTGTTATTTAGAAATGAAAATTTGACTGTCTCTAAAATAAGATTTATTACACAAAATCTGTTTTCTGACACCCTGTAACTTATCTGTGATATCTTTCTGCATTAAGTGGTACAGTCTTCAAATCCACTCGCCAGAATGTAAAAAATAAACCTTGGATTCATGAGAACAAAACTAAAGAAACCCCTGGGCAGCTGCAAAGGCAAAACAAAGCCTGACATTCATTGGCATTTATGCCATAGTCAACAGCAAATGTTACCTCAGCCTGAGAAGAAGAGGGCTATGGGCAAATGCTGCTGATAAGCAGACTGGCTAGCCCAAAGGTAGGATACAGCTCCCACCAACTTCTAAATCCACAATGATTCCATCTGGCACTGCTTTATTTCTGGAAGCAACTTTTCAAAAGTGGATCACAAAATAACTCTTCATTACAAAACATTGCATGTTCCCAGTTCTCCTCTGGCCTCTACACCTACCAGTCTGGGAGTCCTTCTGGTTTACAGTTTGACCCAGTAGAGCAGCTCCTCAATGCAGATTACTGGGGACTTGCTTGACTGTGAGCAGCTTCCAGTTTTAAAGCCCTGAACAGCAGTGAAAGCATTCAGTTAAAAAAAAAGGCTTATGTGTTCAAAGCAATTTTTCTGTTTTCTGTGCTGGCAAGCAAAATATATTCCCTAGTCAAAGGCTTGTTTATTTTTCAAAGACTGTCAAGGGAAGTCTGGTGTTTTCACCAGTCAGTCATTACATCCCAGTTTGGTTTTTTTTTTTAAACTTTAATTTCATCATTCTTTTTCATCACAAATCCTTTCTGTCCACACTGGAGTAGAACTTTGGATCAGGTATTTGCAAACATGGTATCACTGCCAAAGGTGCCATAGAACATAGCAGCAGCTGTGTGATTCTGTTTCTATGCCCAGTTAACATTTTCAGTCTTAGATGATTTTAGTTACTATTTTTTACAGATTTGTTTTTCCTCTGCAATACAGTACAGGATATATAATGTTCAACCTGACAGAAAAACACATCCACTAATAAAAGTGCCTTTTAGCAGATGCTGAATGATGTAGTACTAGAAGACTCAGGGGATAATGTTTGAAATCAATAAGGGGTGTTCTTAAGACCAAGTCTGCTTGTCTGAGATACTTGTAGAGATTTCAGTGCTGTGCTCATGTATGTATTGAATAAAGTTCCTTACCCTGAAGTTTAAAAAGTGAAAAAAATATGGACTTAAAGTATTTACATGCATACAGTGTAGGAAGGGAAGTAGGACAGAATATGGGCATAGGGATACTCCATTTGATCTCAGATGAAATAACCTTTTCCTAGGAAAAAAATATTATATCTTTAAATCAATGTTAGGTGAAAAATACTTCAGTAGAAAAATACTATGTGGATGTAACCAGAATATTTTATTCACATTGGTTTGTGTTTTTCCATCAGCCCAATAAATCATTTGAGCTACTGAACCGACAGTATACTAAGAAAGAATGTTCTGAAGAACAATGTGATGGGAGGATGTATGCAATGGGCAGTTTTTCACATTCTGATTTTGTGATTTTCCTTTGGAACAAAGAGCACGATTTTAGTGAGAGTCTGACAAAAACATGTTTTGCCTTAAACTTTTAAGGGAGAGTTTTCTTTCTTTCATCCTCACGTCCAGGTCAGTACACTGAATGCTTGGCACAAACAACTAGGTTTTAAGTCCGTAATTAAAAAATAATCTATAGAATTACCTGTTGTCTTCAGCAGATCTTTTTTACATGGCATTCTGTTGAATTTTGAGCACGCTCTTTTATTCAGAGACAGAGGAGTCAGACGTTTGCACTCACCATGTTGAGAGATTTACCAAGGTGAAACTTAAAGTGATGTCTGTGTGCCTACAGTCCAGCACATGATCCCCTATTACACATCTCTACTGAAGGATGAGCTAGAAGTAATCTATTAGACTAGTAATTTGCTGTATTTTTACGTTAAAGGCGTTTGATTTTTTCATTTATTTTTTTAATGCCAACAAAACAAAGCAAGCAGTAAGTTGTTGGCTGAATTTTGGGGTATAGTCTATTCTAGTCTATTCATGTGTAAACATCTCTTCCCCATGATTTGTTCCTGTGCTCCAGCATCCATTGCTTGAGACAGCTAAACAAAAGAACTGTCTCTTCCACTTTTTTTCATGCTGCCTACTTCATCCTTTGATGCTGGTAGCATCTTCCTCTAAAATGTGCCTCAGTCATATATTATACAAAATCACAATCATCATCATTTGAGATGCTTTTTTAATGTTATTTCCAGTGTCATCCACCAGTCAAGATTGATAACAACTTTAATGAGTCAGAAATGCCACAGTAGTTTGAGTGACAAATACAGCTTTTCACCTTTTTTTTCTGATGCAGAGAAGTGTTTTTATCACAGGAGCAGCCAGACAGCTCATAGGATTATCTCTGAGACATTCCGCTTCTATTGCAAATGACAGCCCTGTCCTTTCTGTTAGTCTCAAAAGAACGTAAAGAGTGGAAAAGCACTTTCCTGAGTTCTTTTTAAAGCCATCTCTGAGCAAGGCTTAATGTGACACCATCAGCCAGTCTGACCTACTTTGGAATTCTCATAGTCTGACTGGGAAGCCTCTGGACTTTAAACACTTTTTTTTTTCTGTCTCAGGTCAACCTTTGTTGCTGAGAATACAAGAACATGACCAGCTGCTTTTAGTGTGTAACCTTTACATCTTCTGTGCTCTGACTCCTACCTCAGCATTCATGATATTGACAGTGGTGAGCAGGTTTAGAACTGAAATTTAAATGTCAAAAATTGAGCTGTTTTAAGAATATAGATAGAGGTACAATTATTTTCAATGATTATTTAAAAAAAGGGGGAGATGTACTCTCACAAAATAGGAACAATTTTCAAGGTTGAATCACAGAAAAGGCTCTCAATTTTTCAGCATTGTTCAGAATAAACAAGAGATGATATCTGATTAGTTCCAGCAGAAGTAAAATGAAAATCTGCGTGAACTTGAAGGAACTCAAAGATAAGAATATTCAAAGAGGAAGAGCTCAAAGGAAAGAAGACAGCCAATTTCATCATATTGCATCTGTGGTGCTCATTCTCCCTGTATTGTCCGCACCCCAAAATTGCTTAAGCATACATCTGTTAAGTGTGCCCCCCACTTCAATCTCCTTTCCACAGCTTGCCTTTGCAGTCTGATAGAGCAAAGCAGAGCATTAGCTCTTCAATCTGCTTTTCAAACCGAGAAATGAAAGGGTATTCCTTATGTTACACTGCAGTGATATACAAGAGGAAGCATAGAACCATCTGGGGTGGAAGGGATCTTTCAGATCATTGAGTCCAGTATCAACCTCACACTGACAAATCCATCACTAAACCACATTCCTAGCACCATGTCTACCCATCTTTTAAATTACTGGGTAATACAAATAACTTCTAAACACCTTCAGAAACCTCTCAACCTATTTACTAGACCCATAAAATTGCAGCCCTACTCTTCCTGCCTTTGCTCATCTCATACATTGCATCAGAAGCTTACACAATGATGGTATTTGAGATGGTCTGTGCCTTTCCCCCAGTTCCCTTACTGGTTCTGCCCCAAGCCCATTTTGCACACTTCCATACAGCTCCAGTTCTTCCTTCCCCATCAATTTTCTTCCCTACTTCCCCCCTTCACATCTCTTGCCCACATTGGTTTCAGAGGTTCTTCCTTTTCTGCCCTTCATTTCATGCTTGAGATGCTACACCAAGGTCTCCTCATCTCCAGTTTTGAAAAAGCCATAGGGGAACAAAAAGCCAACTGGGTTAAGAGGACATGGGAGAAGAGAAACACAGAGATCTCAGAAGCAAATGGGAAGATACTAAACCAGTTGTATTTTATCACACTTTCTCTGCCAACATTAAAGAGTTTGGACCAGAGACTGCCTGAGGTCTGAATTACCTTAGGATCACATGTTTTTCTTGCCATTCTTACCAGTGTCTCTCCATTCTCACACCTGTAGTTTGGTTCATACGTGCAGGATGTACTCCAAATCTCAAAAAATCTACTCAAAAATCTATTTAAATCTACAGAGATTTAAATCTTGTAAGAGCCTTTTAGGTTTATTTGTTGCTGATGTTTATTAAAGGTAATTTTAAAGTTGGAACCTTCCAGGGTAATAACACCAAATACCTGTAGAGCTGAGAGACAATTTTGGGTGATACATACATAGTAAGTCATAGTTCGGCCACCCAAGAAAAAGAATGGAGGGAGGCTATAGGCATCAAGAATGATGAAATTAAATTGGGGTCACAAGGTGCAGGGCTGTCCCTATCAACATGATCTCTGGATTACTGAAGTGGACAAGTGATAGACAGTGCTATCACTTAAAGCATTTAAACACTGACTAAAATGGCCCTAGCAATTCAGCAGTCATTCGGGACAGGTGCATGTCCTCATCTGTACATTGCTGGTTTATAGTAAGAAGAGAAAAACCCAACCAGAAATAAATTGTCAGAGGTTTATTTTATAGAATGTATTAAAAAATCCATTACTGAAAAGCTTCAAGCTATTACTACAGATAAGCAATAATGCCTCAGAAGGCCACAAATCAAGAAAGTTGGTATTTTTCTAGTTTTTGATGTTTTTTATAAGATGGTAACAAACAATAGAAACAAGTGCTTCAGACTTCTCCAGATAAATATAAATAATTCCATATGGCCCCAAATAATTCAGAGGCTAATGTCACAACTACCCCTATTAAATCTGAGCTGCTTGGTGCAGTGTAATGGCTAGAGAAGCAATTTCAGAAAGCTTTGGTGGGGGGGGAAAGCTATATAAACGTAAGGGATGGAGGTTATGAAGTATTAACATGATGCTAAATTGCTGCATATCATATTTGCAGTGGGCAGTTTACAATCTGTTCACGCTGATGGATTTAGCACAAGGGAGCCTGAAGTCCTGGCTCTGCAGTTCCTGTCTCTGCCCAATAATTGATGGTTTAGTTGTCCCCACAAATAACGAGTTTGCGCCAAACAAGCCTGGGACCCTGCTCAGCCCAAACAGCTCCATTACGCTCAGAGGAGCAGTAATAAATGTGAAGTACAGAGAAGTTCCAGGAGATAATGAGTCTGATGCTAATGACATAAGCTGGTGTAAGAGATAAAAATGCAATTGATCAAAAAGTACCAAATCCATTTGGTGACTTAATGAGTTATTAAAAAGCAATAATGAGTTCATGGTTTGAAGCCAAATTACTATTTTTCCACATTTTTCTCTTTATCCATTAAGATGCTGCAGAATTTATGAAGGCCTTCCTGGTTTACTGCAGAGATTGAAATGGACTGTGGAATTCTCTCCTCTGAACCTTTGGCCACATACCCAAACAGACAGAAATTGTATATTTTAAGCATTTTAGTTGCCTAGAGCATTAAATAGCCTGAAAAATGTGCTCATGTCATGAAAGTAGATGATTCTTTCTATCTTTAAATAGACTTTCTTAATCTATGGAGAATACAAAGAAGATTTCTTCTCAGGTAGAAAATTCAATTATTGCAAGGATTATCTCACATCCATATAATCAAGTATAAATCCTGAATGAACTGAAAATAGATGTGAAATCTATACTATCCCACTGAAACTGATTCTACATGCTTGTCCATCATTCTTATTTTCTTAATATCAACTAATTCTGATTACAGATAAAGGGAGCTTCTCCACTCAAATGCATAGCTGGTATTCCTGTGAAAAGACAGGTAAAATAGCTGCTCAAGCCAGAAATGGAGATGCTTTCTTCTTTCATCCAACATTAAACATACATCACGTGGTGACATCTGAAACAAAAGGACAGAAGGTCAGAAAAAAGAGAAGGTTAAAAAACAGTCTTTCCTAATTTACCTTTAATGTAATTCTTTGGCCTTCCACAGTGGTGACTTCTCCTCCTTGCTGCAAACAAAAACAACATTGTTTTTGAGGCAGACAAATAGAAGATATACATCATAGAATCATAGAATCATAGAATAGTTTGGGTTGGAAGGGACCGTAAAGATCATCGAGTTCCAACCCCCATCAGATTGAAGCTAAAGATCTAAAAATGGGACCTGCCAGCAGGAGCATCATTTGGGCATCTGCCCCACAAGAACATGACCCAAGAACCCAAGTGAGAGGCACTGGGCCTTATTCACATCCAAGGAAATTTGGAAACCCAAGAGCAGGCAGAGCCAGAGGCTTCCCTAGAGAGGATTCACCACATCCACCTGGCTGAGGTGCACCTGTATGGATGTACCTCAAGTGTCTCCAAATGGGTTTCTGCATAGTGTTCAGCCTGAAATTGTCTTTTAAAGGTAGGTGATGATCAATCTCTTCCCTTCAAATAACTGAGCAGGCTCCATTCTCCTCTCCTGGCAGCCACGTGAGGGGAGAGGTGTTATGTGTGAGCTCTGCCTCCATTCCAGAATCTCTTGCACTGTGTCAGTTCCTTGGGAGCTCTTCATTAACTGCTCCTCCTGCAGCAGATTTCAGCAGTAAATTTGGGGTGTCAACAAGGTCTTACTGCAGCTGAGCCAAAATAAGCTAGATTACCCTAATGAGGAAAAATAAAAATAGACCAAACCACCAGCTGGACGGAAGAATTGTGCCCAACTGCATTTCCTGTATTATATTCATACACAGTGGGACAAATTTGGAAATAAGGAAAAAAAGCAGCTTTTCCCACATTCCTAAGTGAAAAAATCTCTTCAGTAATCATCAGTGAGACTTCTGAAATTTGGACTGCAGCTCACAAAGCAGTGTGTGATAAGGCAGCTTGAAATAGGAAAGCGTCTGGATCCTGATCTAGCTCACCTTAGTTTTTAGGGAACTATACAATGCTGGGGGGAGGTGGGTGGGAAGCACAGGGTTTCTGTACTTCTTAGTCTCACACAGTGAAAAAGCAAAGGCGGCCTGTCACCCATTCTGGTAGTTTGTGTAGCTGCAGGCCCAATAACAACATCTGTCTCCCTTTCCCTGTGCATCGTAAGATCTGGGATAAGGAGTGTTCCTTGGCTGTGAAATCACACTGGAGGCAGCAGCTGCTGAAGTGAGCTAGAAAATGACAAGTGTAGGCAGGATACAATGCATCAAAAATTGATGCAGGCTAATGGAACAAGAGCTTTAAACAGCCTGCACAGAGCCCATTACAGTCCAATCCTGTAAGCAAGCAGGAATGCTTCCCTTGAAAACCCACCCAGTGTCTGATTTGGAGAGAAACACATCCTGGAATGTATTTTATACAGAGACCAATAATTGTGCCAAGTAGCCTGAAACATGCTCAGAAATCTGATTCTGCAAGCTCTTCTGTACCAAGAGGAGTTTTCCTCTTGATTTATGATTAAGACTTGAATCTATTATGGAAGCAGAAACGGAGGAGGAGTTGCCTTTCATTATATTTAAAAAAATAAACATGCGATTGAGTGATTGCATACAGTCCTGAATACACTTTAGAGCTGTATGTGGGCATAAATCTCTTCTCACAGTTGCTGACAGGAAGTTGTGAAAGCATAAAAAAATGGTGCCTTACAAAAATGGCCAACTGGCAAACCCAGTTTGGCTACCCTCAGCACCACCACACCCAGCCTCATGGTGACTCCAAGCACAATATATCTATCATTTTTGAGCACTGAAACGATGCCTTTCAGAAGAAGTAGCAAAAGGACAATTGGAAGGATCCCAACTATTTAAATTCACACCTACTCTTCTTTACAAATACATGCATGATTTATAAAAACAGCCGAACTGTAATCTTCCTCCAGCTGCCAAGTACATTTGCTAGAATATTTTGAACTATGAGTTTCACTGTTTTCCCTGCATAATTTGTATCTGCTGTTGTTTGTGTGGGTGTCTTGCTTGAAGACAGACGAGTGAGGAATTCTTTTAAATATGAAAACATTTTTGTAGACCCACAATCACAGAAGGGAAAGTAGGCAAAGAATATTTTCAGTTGCCCTTTCTGTTTGTGCTACTAAGTTCTGCAATGCAAAGTTCTGCATCAAAAGACCCCTTCAGGGAGGCAGCAGGGGCCTGAGACAAAGCCCAGTAATAAGTGAACTTGTAATGAATTTTCCTGGCATTAGACTGAACTCTCCACATTTATATTTCTAAATTGCTAGGGGAGGATGTCACTTAGAAAATGACAGCACCAATGACATTCTAAAGGTAGCAGGATAGGAATCAGTCTTTCATACACTTAGTTACTTACTGGTCTCTTGTGTCAGCCGCCCCATGTGGGAGGTTTTGTGTCCACGTGCTTTTAGATTGGAAGAGATTAAAGGATCCCACCAACTTCTTTTATTTCATAATTTCTTTGAAAGAGGTTTTCATGTTTTGAGGTGTACATGCCCTTCCTCTGTGTATCCTTCATGTCAGCTACCCCTCATCTACATTATGTTCCAGTTTTATAATCCGCTTCACCTGAAGATAAGATTATGCCTTAAATACTACATTCACTGGGAAACCACCTAATCTAACCATACAGCTACACTGTCACCCAGAAACAAATACAGAGGCATTTTCAAGGATTTCAAAGCTCTGTGCAAAGAGAGATGGAAATGCTGATGGCAGAAGTCAGGGTGCTAAAAAGCAGTGACAATTGCTGATGTGGAACATTCATTAGCTCTTACACAGCCTTTGACACATCCACCGGTTTTATTAAGAGAGTTAATATAAGGCAGAGTACTAAGATTGTTTCATCTCATCCTTGGGGCATTGAATGTCAGAGAGATTGGTGCTGTGAATAGTTTGGGGTAACAGTGACCAATTTGTGTGAATTTGATCTAACAAGAGGTGAGAGTAGGACTTTGGACACTTTTGACAAGTAAAAAAAAAAAAGAAGTAGGCAGCAGTTGGCTTTAAAACACAGAGTTTTCCTTCTTTTGTTCCTCATACAAGGGCGGCATTTTACCCAGGAACTGTCAGGTCTGCACCTGTCTGATTTTCCCAGATAAAGAGAGAACACTATTCTGTCCCTCATCATTCACAAAAGCCATTAATTCTCCTTTTGATTTGGTGAATCTGACTCTGCTTCCCCTTGAAGAGGCAAAGGATGAGAGTGCTACAGGAGAGGGGTTACATTTACTCTTTATGCTGTACACGTGATTTTTATTCTGGCCTGGTCACTGTAAGACTGACGTGCGGCTTTGCTAGGGCAGAGGCTCACAAGACCTGCACCACCAGCCTGCCTGCACTCTTAGTGGCCCCCCCATTGTGGACAGTGGGGATGTAAATTGGAAGGGGGTAGATTTAGACTCGACATAAGAAAGAAATTCTTTACAGTGAGAGTGGTGAAGCACTGGAACAGGTTGCCCAGAGAGGTTGTGGATGGCCCCTCTCTGGAGGTGTTCAAGACTAGGCTGGACAAGGCACTGAGCAGCCTGATCTAGTGGGAGGTGTCCCTGCCTATGGCAGGGGGTTGGAACTCGATGATCTTTAAGGTCTCTTCCAACCCAAACTATTCTATGATTCTATGACAGAGAAGACTGACACTAGGGCAGGACACAGACACAGGAAGAAGAAGACATGCCTTCTTCAGTCCCCAACAGCAAGTTAAGCCAAAAGCTTCCCCAGGTAAGAATGACTTCAGGAATAGCCATCAGCAAAATCATCTTGCTGAATGCTCTCATACCTTCAGATATGCTGCTCACTGTATATACAGGTGTTTTAGTGGGCATGGTGATTTGACTATTTACCCGCTTTTTAATTCTTACTCTAATTTGCCCTCATTGTTTTCAGAGAACAGCCATTGAATGAAGCACCCTCACAAATGTTAGTCCTGTTACAGTTTCAAATGCTGCATTTTTTTAAGTAAAGGGAAGAACTAGTAGCTTTGCTTCACTATCTAAATTTGGTCTTTTTCCTTGTCCCAGATTTTTTTCTATCAGTCCAGCCTCTTGTTTCTGCCTTTTCATATATCACAGAAGAGAGTATTCACTTAAAACACATAAAAAATAAAAGCAAATACACATTGCGCAATATTTGAGAGCTGCTAAAAATAACAATTGATGCAAGTAGTGCTTGTAAAGTTAAAAGTATCAGTTGATGCTTTGTAAGTTAAAAGCACTACACAATCTCTGTTTTAGCTGATGATAAACAGTTATTTCCATGGTAAAAACTAGTAATGAGGTATCATCAGCAGACACAGCAAAAGTTAGGTCTCTGGAGTCTTTTTCTAGCATGTTAACCCCTCAACAGCATTGCCTATATTTGCAAATATTTTCCCTGAATAAAATGTTCTTGCTTCCTATCTAAATATATAGCAGCCTTGGAATTTACAGTAATTAATGTCACCTTTTGACAGCACTAAAGAAACACATCTCCAGCTGTCATATGTGAAGACAGGACTGTCTTAAAGCAGCAACTTGGCTATTTAATTTTTTCCAGGGCAGTTTCTAATATGGTGGTTTAATCCAAGGTAGCAGAAAAAGAGGATGACTCTTAACTTCAGCACTCAAATATAATAGTTACTGTGAAAATACACAGAGACATAAAGTGAGCTATGCTGAAAAAATTTCCCATTGGCAAAGGTGCAAGTGCAGAAGTTGGTACTTTTTTTTTTACTAGCTGAGTTACCTGTCAGTGTGATAGTTACCAGTGAAAAGCAATTCTGGAGCACACGCTTGCACCTCTACATGCACACACAAATTCACACAGATACTGACATAAAAACACATGCAAGATATTTTGGCAAACATGACCACACATGTGTGGTGATATTTTTATCCATATACTCACATTCCATGATCTATGGTATTGTTTTAAATATAAAGACATGAAAAAGAGATTTTAAAAAAAAATTAAAAAGAAAAATAAACACGGCATTTTCTGACATAAGAAGCAAAGTTCATCAGAAAACAGCAGTTGACTAGTAATCTCTCCTCCTACTAGCCAGACAAATTGTCACTGATTGGAACAATGAGCAAATAATATGCTTTATACTTTGCTCTCCTGTGCAGTCTGGATTCTAACTTACTAGTGAGGGTGCTTTTCCATTTCCTCCTCTTACAGCTGCTGTTATACCCACCACCCCTACTGTGGAGCTCCTTACACAGCAATCAGATAAAGACTCTGTGCTTCCTCTGAGTGCAGCTGCAGCTTTCATGGCTGAAGACCATGAAAAGCTTAACTCAGAACTTGTTTGCCTGTCCCCTTCTTGCATGTTTGGCTCATATATTGAGGTAACTCTTGCCAACAGGACACCAAACCCAGACCTGAAGCAGAGAAGGGCAGATGTAAGCACTGTCCCCAGATGGGCTCTTGCACTTCCAGTTTGTGCTACAACTCTCTTGTTTGAGGGTCTGAAATGCATGTGCTTTAGGGGAGCCACAAGTACTGTGGTAAAAAGATGTTGCCTCTTGATCAGAAAGCTCCTGGCACGCTTAATGCCACTCCACATCCTTCTTGGAAAAAAAAGGTTTTATCAAGTTGATGGAGGAATTTAATCATCTTGGTGCATTTCAGACTCAGTCTGCAGCTGTTCGTGGGCAGCACTTCCAACCCAGCCAGCTCCTCCCTGGTGAGCAAATCAGCTTGTAGCAGCATTCTGGAGACTGCACAGAGACACCTCCCACAGCCCGAGTTACAAAAGGGGCTGCTAGCTAGCAAGCTTTCCCGCCACTGAAGTGTCGGTAGCCACCAAGTCACCCACACAGAGAGGCAGTAATCAGTTCCATCTGACTTTATCAGATGAAGGGGAAGTGTTTCTTTCCAGGAAGTGAAGCACATCTACAGCAGGAAGAGCTTTTATTGCTTTCATGGGGTATTTAGCTTAGTGACAGTATACCTTTGCTACTTAAAGTGTGATGAAAGGTGAGAGCTGGATCATAGTTCTTAATTCTCCAGCTGCACCTTTAATAATTTTCACAATGTCATGTAAGATGATAATTTCATGTCTTCAGCATTAAATCCATGTATCAATCCTGCCTTCAGCGCACTGCCTTTCTGACAGGAAGACTGTGTTATGACCATGATAACAACCCTGCTTCAGTACAACACAGCACCAGAACTATGTATTTGGGGTTTCCCAAAATACCTAATAGTTTCCATTTAGTCTGATGGAGCGCTGGTAAAGGGCCTGCTCACTCAGGAAGAGCTCATGATCTCCAAATGGCAAACAGCTGAATTCAGATGTTCTGAGAACTGCTCTCATCTATGTCACAGACATCTGAAGTCACATTACCTTTCTATGCCCCTCATGTTTTCGTTTTAGAACAGTAACAATGACAGATTTTCTTTGTAAGTATTTGTAAGAACTATGCATGAGGATCGCTTACAAAGCAGTCATAAGTCAGTCAGTTCTCCTCAAAAGCCAAACAGTAATATAGCTCCATTATGAATCTTTTAGGGCAGTACCTCATGTTTTGGCAGAAGTGCTGTTCAAAATCTCTTCTTTAACACTGCACTCAATGTACAACTTTGTTGTTCATGGTTCCGCAAGAAGCGCATAAACTAAACTGCTCTTCAGTACATCAATTTTTTAACACATCAAAATATAGCAGGACACAATGCTGACTTTTCAAGAAAGCTCCACCCAGTTGAAACAGGTATAAAGAAGAGCCTTCTTAAGCTTTTATCCTACAAAATTCACCACAAGCAGTAACACAGTCTTGCAAGTAGCCAAAACCTCGTCTGTGCAATTGATACATTAGTGTCTATTACTTACTCAAATAGCATCTCTTCCGCTCCTGGGAAATGCAAGTATTTCCAGGTAGCTCTTACTGCCCATTTCTTTTCAGATTTTTTTCCTTACAACTAGACTTCCTGAAACTATTTACTGTAGTACTAGGGCTGGAGAAAGTGAATAGTGGGAGACTAGTTTCATTTCCAAGCTGAAATCAACCTCCTCATTGTGCAATAACGACAGAGCTGTTGGTTTCCATTATTTGGGAAACTGGGTTATTTCAAACCCGTGATCCTCTTCAGAAATCATTTGCAAATTGCTTCTTTCCTCTTCCCTTGTCAGAAATAAATGTCAGCATAATCATTAAGTCATGGATACAATATTCTACTTCAGAAAAATGGTGTCAGAATTTGCACTGGGGCCTCCTGGGACACAAAGGGTTTGAAAAGCTCGCATGTTACTTTATAGATGACTCTCAGTAGCAGAAGGAAAATTGATTTTGCTTCCCTGCTACCAAGCCCTCACAGAACACATTTTCCAGTTTGTCATCTCATATATTGGGCCAAAAGAAGCAGTAATTTATTTTGAGCAGATATTGTATTCTATTAATTCTGAAACAGAATAATCTGAGTTATATTTTCTTACCTTCTACAGTTGATGCACCCACGTGACAATGCTCATGTTCAGGAATTACAGGCAGTATCTTTGTGATCCGTGCAGTCACTGGAATCTGTCGTTTGCTGATTTCTACTACTAGAAGTTAAAATCATTTAAATCCATATTATTAAACAGAAAATACACCACCAGAGTGTTAAGCATTGGATCTGCAAGTCTGAAAATAACTGAAAATCTGAATGCAAGGCAGAGGTGGACAGCCAGGTTTTGTTTAGTGGGATTTCAGTGCCTAGAGATGCAGATGCACAAAAAGAACTCCTGAAGTTACTAACCGTGTTTCATACTTAGGTTCCTCTTGATACTACTGGGACTACAATATCCTGATCCAGTCTCTCCAGGAAGCAGCTTGAAGGGAAGCCAACTATACTACTCTTGGAAATTTAACAAGTAGGGAATATATAAAAGAATGCAAATTTGGGATGAAGTAAGATTCTGCTAAATTTGGAAAATTTGCCACTCTAGAACAAGTGTCGTGGCCTCAGCTAACTTGGCTTTCACACAGGGGAAAGCTCCCCAGTATCATCCACCCATGAACGAAGATGACAGTGTCATCTCAGAAGCAGGGAAAGGTGTGGTGATAGTGATACAATAATCTTACTGGAACACAGATAAAGAAATGCAGCAATAGCATCAGTAGATTTTACCCTCCTGTATGAAAAACAAAATAGACCCAAAGTGGTAATAAGGTTTTACATTTTTCTCTGGAAATGTTGAGTCACAGAAACATGAAAATCTGTGTTCAGTACTGAATATTGTAACAACCTTTGCTTTTCCTAGCATTATCAATCTAAGTTGCACAGGAGAAGACTATTATTCAGCTATGTCAAAAAATAACTAAGAAGGATCAAAATCAGGCAGCTGATGCTTCACTTGTTCAAGATTAAACCAGTTTCTCCTTTCTTGGCTATTTGGTACTGCAGATATATCCTGCCTTCCTCTCTGTCAAAAAGAAAGTGTGTTGCTGAATTCAGTGGATGTCAGCTCTGACACTGCTGAGCAAGTATTTGCTTCTGTTTTCAACTTGTCAACTAACATGAAGCTCTAGCAACACATTGAGAGATGGCAGTATTTTGTCTATTTCCTCTAATCTTGTAGGAGAGGAACTATTTTCTTAATAGGATGGAGCAGAAAACAAAACAGGAATTCAAATGACTGAAAGAAAATCTGTCTTCTTTTTTCTTATGTGCAAATTACAGCTGTCAAGTACACTTATATCAAATGCTAGGGATGTCACAAAGTCTAAACTGTCCAGAAAACAACTGGAGGCCAGAAACCTTCAGGTTTTATTCTCTGAGTTCTGCTTGTCATTGTGATCCTGCAACATCCTTCTGACAGGTTGAGTTATAAAATTACCATCCACATCAGCAATGTGAGACAGAGAAGTGAGTCAAGGGAACCTGGATTTGTATCCTAAAATGTGATGAACCAAACTGTGACTCTGCAAGACAATGAAGCGTCACTGTAAACAAGAAAAACGTACAACTTGAGCAAAGAGCAAAGCATTGTATTTGAACCAAGGCTGCCTACATAGACTGCAGAGTCATAGCATGATGATATTAATAACATCATTCCCTTTCTGCATGGTCCCATTCTAGCATAGGAACGGGAGCAGACCTTTTTCTCAACAGACCTTACACTTCTTTTAAAATAGGAAAAAAATATTTAAAAGAATGCCATTCTTATGCTAAGAATCATAGAATCATAGAATAGTTTGGGTTGGAAGGGACCTTAAAGATCATCAAGTTCCAACCCCCTGCCATAGGCAGGGACACCTCNTAGGACCCCCTCAGGTACTGATAAGTTACTATGAGGTCCCCTCTGAGTCTTCTCTTCTCCAGGCTGAACAACCCCAACTCCTTCAGCCTGTCTTCATAGGGCAGTTGATCCAGCCCTTTGACCATCTTTGTGGCCCTCCTCTGGACCCGCTCCAATAGCTCAATGTCCTTCCTGTGTTTAGGGCTCCAGAGCTGGGCGCAATACTCCAGGTGGGGTCTCACCAGTGCTGAGTATAGGGGCAAACAGAAAACAGATCTAAATGGGAATTTCTTGTGGTAAAATACTAGTAATATTAATTCACACATTCACATAAATATATTAATGAAACTTGCAGTATGGAAAGACCATGCCTGGAATGGCTTTGAATGTCTCCAGGGATGGGGCCTCCACCACCACTCTGGGCAACCTGTTTCAGCACCTCACCACCCTCATGGTGAAGAACTTCTTTCTAGCTTCTAATCTAACCCTGCCCTGCTCTAGTTTACATGCTATTGCTACATGCTCTAACAGTCCCACCCCAGCTTTCCTGTAGGACCCCTTCAGATACTGGTAGGCTGCTATGAGGTCTCCCTGGAGTCTTCTCAGTTTCTCTCTGAGTTCTTTTAAAACACTACAGTGAAAAATATCCAGTCCTTCTGATTACTGTTATTAATTTATTGGTTGTTCCAAAGCCTCTTCTACTGCCTTTTCATTTTGAGAAAGCTCCTCTAAGAAATTCTTGCAAATAGGAGTCTCTAATGTGGGAATTGGGAATCACTCCTAAGATTTCTATCATCAGAATCTCGCCACAAAGCAAGGAATTCACTTTTATGGGTTATTTTCCACTGTGCTTCTACCATCAAATCCTATTTGATACAAAAATGCTCTATGCCCAGAAACACAGGTCAGTCACTTAAAGAACACTTTACTTCTTGCACTGAAGCACCCTGCACTTGTACCCAGCCCTTTTCCTATGTCTGCATTTAAAGGCAGGTGTGTTGTGTGAATTCATACTGTTCAAGAGACTGTTTCACATAAAAGCAATGGCAGGAACAGATCCAAGGTCTAGAAAACACACTCTGCACAGCCCACGCTCTTCTGCTTGCTTTTTTGTCTTAGCAGCACAGCATTTAGTCAACATTTTTGACCAAAATGCTTTAAAGCTCCCTTGTCCTCACTCTGTGTGCTTAATCTTTTGTTACATGATGAATTTGGAAGGCCATAATTTTAATCCTACTCTAGAAAACACACTATTACATTTCCCCTCCTTTCCTCTAGCAGCTGGACTTAGTGATACTGATTCATGGATGAAGAAGCAAAACTAGGATCCAGGCTGTAACTTAGCTTTGTGTAGGACCACAGTGATGTTTAGACAGTAATTTCATGAGCCTGCCTAGGAAATCATTCTCAAAGAATGGGCTTCCTTCTTCCTCTTCCTTTACTCTTTATGAACTTCGAATAACCTTTTAGTCATAGCTATAGATCCTTTCATCTATAGGAGATAATGTCACATTCTCTCGGGTGTGTAGTTACTTATCCTCATTACTGTGTTTCAAGGGTGGTTGTATTGTCTTCAGTGGATCTCAATGTTTTATTTCAAGGTTCCAAGCTATGCAGTAATGAGAGTGAAAATATTATCAAGAGCTGTCAAAGAAGACATCAGTGCCTAATTATAATCCAATATCATAGTAGCAAATCTTAATCTTAGCAAATAGTCTTTCACATGGTCTTGATTTCACTTTAGATTATATTGGTATAAACCAAGAAATCAACCAGATTGACTGGAATTATTTTGTGTGAAATCAAGGATTTTCATATTAAAATCAAACTTATTGCCATAGTTTGTACGCCTAAGCATCTTTCTGGGTTAAATCAATAAACTGAAATGGGAGGAACATAAAAGAAAAATTATAAACCAATATGGGATTCCTATTCTTTTCAGTAAAATCGAGATTTGAATTGTCATAAAACTCCACCATCAAAAATGCCTTTGGATATACAGCAATAAAAATACCACCATGAACATGCTGATAAAACAGGTATGATATTAGAGATGCAACTCAAGACAAAAGATGTCAGAAAGACAATTCCTTTTCTGCAGGATGAAAATAATGAGTTCATAAATACATCCCAGAGGCAGCTAGTGCTTTAAAAGTGAGAAACATAAATTGTACTCCCAGGAGAGTTCAGACAGATGGGGAGCTATTAATTCTTTCCAAGGTAAAACTGAAATGCCATGAGTTACTGAGCTGTAGAGAGAAATTATTGGTTCTCCTTTTACTCCTGAAGAACTAACAAAACAAACAGTGAGGTAACCAAGCCTGGACAAATTTGAAACTCTTTCTAAAATTTGCTGCATTTGTAGTTGTTCTTGATTTGGAGGGAGGTTGGTTTGCCATTCAGAGCTATTATTTTTTATGTCCATGTTAATCTTTTCAAAGATTGAGCTCTCTTCATGAAACCAAAATCCTTGGATTTTATTGAAGTGTATGACTCCAGCAGTATCAGTTAATATTCAGAGCCACAGCTGCTTATTTTCCCTCACATAGAAACTTGTTACCAAAGCGTAGTTTTTGGAACAAAAACTCTGGGTTTAACCATGATATTTCCTTTGTCTTTGCTAAACATAGTGCACTTCTGGAAGATCACATTTAATTCCATGAAACTAGAAAATGGTACTTTGTGGGAATTTTTCCCTAGAAATAGGCTAAAAAGTGTCAGCAGAGTCATTCTCTGAGTCCTGCTTCTATCCTTTGGTACCATATTTTGTCAAGATTCACAGAGAGCATACACACATGCGTGTACATGTCTGTGTACTTCTCATTCTCAAGCAAAGCTCTCAGCTGCCAAGCCTCAAATGTGACACACAACACAATCAAAAATTAAAAGGAGGTTAAAAAACCCAAGGTCATTAATGCAACTTACCTGGAAGACTGAGAGAAGCATTCCCACATGATATGCATAAGTCTTCTACTATTTTCATCATCAGAATAATTTATTTAGATTATAAAAACTTTTCCATAACATAAGCCAGATCAAATTTATGTAGAATCATGGTAACTCTGAAATAAACCCAAAGTATCCTCTAACAGAAAAGACTTTACTGACCTTCTCATGCTTCAAGATGTGTCAGGTTTTTATTTTACTTATATCACTTACCAGGAAAAGAATGAATTTTAGTAGAAGACATGGTTCCTCTTGCATGTCTAAAACTCTTCCTTTTTGAGATAGCTGAAACTCCTGCTGCTTTGTGCTTACAATCTGTTTAAAACAAAATGTGCTATAGAATTACACACAGTACTAATTAGACTAATTAAACTGCTAGACACTTTCCATGAAAAAACAAGAAGGTTTAGCAATAAGTGGATGAGATAAAGCTTGCTCCAATTCTACATCACAGAACTGAATTTTAACTTTTTCTTTCAAGTACAACAGAAAACTTCTTTTTTAAGAAAATAATTAAATTAGCATTATTTAGGTCATTATTTTGTTATGACTAGCCAACAGTGTTCTAATGCACTAGAGCCCTGAGCATGTGCTGCAATAGTTAATGTCAAAGGAAGCTCTGGGAGAGGTTGTAAGACAAGAGTGGAAGGGAAAAGGCAAAAGGAGTAATTTATAATTTAGCTCCTTCACCACAGATTGGTGATTGACCAAGTTTATTGGGATTTTTTATTTTATGCACTCATGGAAATAACTTCATTAATGTTTCAGGAAATCTCAAAGTCTGCCTAGCAGAACATTTTAGGTCTCAAAGGAAATTAATAATTCCATATTTCTTAACAGCTTTCAGTAGTGCTCAGAAACTGAAAGAAAAACTACTAACTGAATAATGAGTGTAAAAAACTCATAGCAGCTGTTTTAGGCATGAAGAAATATTCCACTGTGTTCTTTGGGCAGAACTGGAAAAAACAGTATGTAGACTCTCAGTTATGGGTGGCATCATAATACATACACAGAAGGAGCACAGCCTTTAAATTGGATTTGTATGTGCTTGTCTTTTTGTCAGTAGCATATTGATGTTGTTTATAATGTTATGTACTGTAAATTTAACAAGTAAAAACACTATTCCTCTATCAGCTGAAAACATATTCTCATATTTAGAAGCTTCAGAAGAGCATCTTTTCCCCCATGCTTTTGCCCATGACAATTCTGAAAAAACCTGCATTTAATAGAAAGCTGATGGTTAAGAATAAAGGCAGTAAATAATTAAGCATCATTGCTAATGGTTCTGCATTTAAAATAGGATATTATGACTCAAACTATAGAAATTCATGCTGATGACATTTATAGGTAGCTTTGAAATTACAAGTAGAAATCGTTTAAATCTGAGCCTTTAATAGCCCACTTATGAAGACCTGATTTACACTTCATTGGATTTTTATATACATAAAATAGATCTCAGAATTTGAGTCTGACAATAAGTAAAAGATCATGTCTTTTCACAGAGATAGTCTTGTCAGGAGTTTCTCTAATTTGATGGGCAAGTGCACACTTGCTATTTTAAGCAACTCTTTTCCTTATTAATCAAGACTATACTCATAATATATTTACATTATGCAAAAAAATGACAGAGAAACATTTTGCATGCCGGATCTTTTCTTTCTTCTGTTCAGTTATTATTAAAGCCAGAATCCTATTGCCCTTTTGTTATCAAACTACCTGTGGAGACTGTAAGGGAGTTCATGGGGATGGACATGGCTTATCATTTTTTTATTACCCTTGTGACCATTGACCTTGTCTCCATTCAGCAGCTCCAGACTAGAAAGGGAAAGCACATCTGCCAAGTAATAGCAACTAAATGCTGGTTGTCTGGAGGCATTCCGACCACTCAGGGCTGACAGAGGCAGAAAGTCTCAGGAAATTGACTGAAATGCAGCTAAGATCTATTATCTCAGGTAACAGGTTAAGTAACACTCCTTTCATGCTGATGAAAGGGACTGTGCTCCCTGTACATGTCTCTAACTTGGGATAAAAAACAAGGACCAGCAGCTGAGAAGTGGTCCATTTTTGGACTGCTTTTGTGCAGAGGACTCTACCTTGATTGCTTGAAATCCTCAAGTTCAGTACTGCTACACTTTTATTCTTGCTTTCTTCTCTGTGTATTGATAGAAGAAATACTACAAATCCCAGTTTCAGCCTGTATCCAAAGTGAATTGCATAGGAAGAGCCTGTCTGGGCTACTAAGGCACTCCGTAGAAAGAATTCTTCCACTCTCTTAACTAAAGACAAGTTCTTTCATAGCAAAGTTTAAACCATATGAAATAGATTAAGAAATCAGAGCAATTTTTTCCTTGCTGAAATAACAGCAAAGAGAAAAAATGTTATCTGCATTTAATTCAGCTCTGGGGTTAAGAAGTCACAGCTTGGTTGGCCTGTACAGTATTACACCACTGATGAATTTAGTAACCACTTTTTTAGGACAGAGAGCTGAGTGTGTATCTCCCTGTATTTTTTCTTTACCACGACCTAGATTAATTATCTTCAGGAAGATAAGGAAATTTCAATCTGTTTAGATTGGTTGTTGGCATTTCTGTCAAGACCTTAAACAAGGTTCAATTTGTAATTGTTTTATCTGCTGAAATCAGTCTGAAATTAGAAGTTCATAGGTCACACGCCAAGCATTGTCAAGAAAATAATATCTAATTCACACTCAACAATCTTGGACTTGCATCCAGAGGTGAAAGGTGATAGTATCAATCATCTGAGTATTTCAGTCCCTCTATAAGAAACTTTTATCATATTGCAATCAACAACTTTGTTATTGTAAAGTAATACATCTTGCACTGCACAGAAATTCATCAAATTAATGCAGATTAAATTCTTGTTACTTACCCCTTTGTTCATTTTCTTGGACTATTTTATAGATGACAACTGAAATAGTAAACACAAAAACCATTGGAATCATAGTGAGCCAAATTATCTTCGTCACGCACATTGGATCTGTACATAAAAGGTAGAAGATGTAAAATAAAGGAGGAAATCACTGGCAAAGAAACGCAGAACACTCAGTCTTGATAGGTTTTTGGACCATGCCTGCCCACACAGATTATGCTCTTATCTTTCAGCCATTTATTGTTTGAAATTAAATTTTCTGTCTACAATTTAGCTTCATTTTCACCTGTATCTATCTCCTCATTTCTAGAATAGTTCTACATAGCTGAGTTAACGACAACTTTTTCTGTTTATATAAACTGCATATGTAACTCAGCCAGGAAAAAAAAGTGCTTTGAAGATCAACATTTACATTTAAGAAAAGCTAATACATGCCCTCTCTTTGTTTGGATGGAGCACAGAAAAAATTGGCCCACTGTCCAATACTTAGCTGTGCTGGCATTCTCAGCCTCCTGGTCCATCTTCAAATATGGGTGACGGCAAGATTCTACATACAGAAATTTTTGTAACAAAACGTGAGAGAATGCCATGAAGAGGACCCTTCTGTTGAGTTCTTTTAATCAAAGCTGCCATGGGTAAGAATCAGAGTGGGACAGGGTGTAGGAGGTAGGCTCCTCTTTTGGACAACATCTGCTGCAGAAATGCACACACATTCTGCAGGGAATTAGTTCATTATCAAGAACTGTACACAACAAAGAAGGGATGTGGAAAACTTCTCCCCCTGGTTGTTCAAAAGACCTTTCAAACTTCTTTGGCAGCTGCATGTTAGCATTGTCAAATAACTATTTTAAAAACCAACTATGTTACTATGATTCATATAAAATCAAATTACAGACTCCAGCCAAATCACTGTTTTCCTTTCCTTGACTGAGAATAGTATAATTAGACCTCCATCAACTTCTCCATTGAGAAATCATGAGGTAACTGTCAGTAACCCCATGGCTCTTTGATGTAAACACAGCTCATCCCTCCTGATTTGTAACTAAAAATATCTTTTACACAATCATTTAGGCTCCTTTCATACAGAGCACTCTACTCTTGCAGCAACTTGTCTATCAGCCTTGTCTAGTCAAAGCCCCAACAAAGCACTTTTCTAGCTTTGTTTAGAAGTAAACAGGAAAAAAAAAACATTGCTAGCTAGTTCCTGGATAAATCACCATTAGCAAAGGGTGTTTAGCTCATAGTTTTGGCACAATAGCCTTGTTTGAATAACAAAGGATTCATTTATCTTTCAGTAATTTTACTTTTCAGTATGATCTTGTCGAATGCTTGGGAAAACTGCCTTTTTTGAAGACACTAGTGTCTGAATTTTATAGCCAGCTCTGGTGTGCAGGTTTACAGTCTAGTATTTTCAAGCCTTGCCAGTTCTGGAGATGAGGAGAAGCAAGACCCAGATGCTTGACCCAAGCTGGCCAACAGGATTATTTCATAGGACAAATGTCACATTCAATCTACACTGGAAAGTTTGCTGAGGAGTTCTCTCTTCCTTGATGGCTGCAGTCCTAGGAACTCCCTGACCTGGTGCTGGACACCTGAGCCATTCCCTTCTTACCAAAGCTACAGTGCTCTATGTGTCCCACATTTGCTGTCCCCTGGTGGGATTGCACAGCTTCCTGATGATGGACTTGGCTGAGTAAAATCCTTTCATATTTTGTATTGATATCAGGATAATATTGCTTATTTAGTGTTATTAATGTTCATTATTTATTCTATTAAATCTGTTTATATTTCAGCTCTCTATTTGCCTTACTATTGCCTTATTCTCCTTCCTGAGTGAGGAGAGGTCATCAGGTGATGACAAAGTGTTGTGGGTTCCTCAAAGTTAGCAGAGCAAGTTACAAACTATATTCATCCTGTAGCTAGACCTATTAATTTAAATTAATTGCTCTTCTCTAGGATGTTAGCTGGACTTATTTAACATATGTTTAGCCCACTTCAAACACATCATTTTTTTCCAGCAAAGGTAGAGCACAAAATGCATAAAATTAAATTAATGCAATAATTCAGCAATTTCCAGCTGGCAAACATTGCAAATAGATGGCTGCAAGCCCTGACTATGGTCAGGCAATCAGCCAAAATAATTCCTGTAGCACAAAGAGAAATTTTATAAGTTGACAGGCTGTCTTCTGGGAGAACTAAGCCTAGTTCACCTGAATATTTTTCTTTTAAGTGCACTGCAGTAAGGATCTGTAGTAGGGTATTGCAGTACAGCATTAAGAAAAGTCAAACCTGGTTCACCTGTCACTTAAGTTAACATGAAATTTTTTATTTACCTCCAAGACAACAGTGTTATGCCATTATCAGGGAGGGGAGAGGAAAAAAGTAATTCCAGGTTTTGTCACACATATAATTTGTGTCACTGCTAAAAAAAAAAATATATATACATACACAGGGACTTAATTTGACTTGTTGCTTCCAGGAAAAAAAAAAGCCACCGATAAACCTGCCTTTAAATTACTATAGAAACTGTCAGTTGCCTACTAAAGACAGTATATTACTAAGGGATGATCAAAATTATATTCAATTCTTGTAAAATACTTAAATCTTTCAGGTGCTGAAAGCAGAGAACTACATACTGGAGATTTTTCTGCAAAACTGATAATGTTTCTGGTTTGATTTTCATTCTGACCCTCCTTTGTAACTTACATTCCACATAAGATTTCAGATGCAGTGAAATATTTATACAGTCATTTTGGTCTTCCATCATTGCCACCAAACAGGAATGATTGAAGGATTCTTCAGTTATATTTCTTCCTCCAAGAATAGAATTGTTGATGTAGATTTCCAGGAAGTAGTGAGTATTATGCTCCATATCTTCTTTCTCAGAAACCATGGTGAAATTAAAATATTTATAAAAATAAAGAACATCTTCAGTTTTCTCTTCAGGTAAGCCTTTTGCTTTCGAAACTAAAAGTTAAAAAAACCCCTGTAATGTAATATGTGAAAGACAAAGAGGCAATCTCAGAAAGAACAATAAATTCTCTATCTCATTTACAAAAACATACAGTAGGCTTTTACATTATCTACAATGATAAAATGGACAAAAGGTTACCATGTAAAATTATTCCGAACAAATCTGAAGAGTATTGGTTATCTATACAGAATTTATTTCCCCTGAATTATAGCCCCTTTTTATTTTTACTACCAGCTACTGAGCTTTTCAATTTTTTGTTGTTCCATGTCTGTTGCCAAAAGTAATAGAAGTCAAAAATAAGGCTCTGAAAAAGCAAAAAGTACAAGCCATAAGATGACAAAAATTTGAAGTATACATCTAGTCTATCTACTAGCAGTTGCAGGTCTTCATTTCACTTCAAACCACATAAGCTGTGAGGCTCACACAAGTAACATAGCAAAGTAAGGGCTTTGCTTAAAAGTGTTAGGATTGTCAAACACAAGTAACATAGCAAAGTAAGACACCATAAAAAGTGTTAGGGTTGTCAAATTATAAGCAAAATTTGTTCATGTATTTTTTGTACTGTTATTTTCTGTACTTGTTAAGACAGCTGTTTCATAACAGGAAAACTATACCACCCCAAAAGAACCTGCAGGAATTGACCTGCTGCCTGTTTTGCCAATGATGTAGGAAAGAAAAATGAGAAGCAGTCACTTCTCAAAAAGTTTTCAGATGCTTTGGAAGCGTGTGTGGCACATCTGAAAAGATGTGCAGGTTGCTGAGCTCTTCTCCATACTGTTGGGCCAGTGCTGCTTTCTATGAAACATTCTGTCTATCTCTGGTACTACTCAGTTGTGGATATAAGCACAAAATTAATACCTCAGATACTTGCTCATAACTTATCATCATATAGTATCTACTCAACATGTAGAGTTTCACAACTACAAATTAGAAACTACAGATCCTTACCAATAAATATTTTAGAAAACTTAGCTAGATTAGAAGAATATACGCGGGGATATAAGAGCGTTAATGGAAGCCAGATGGCGGAGGTCAAATGTGCAGCAGAAATATTCCAGGTGATTGCTGGAGAAGGCAATCTTTTTTCACACCACCCTCCTTGCATACCAATGCAAAGGCCCCTGAAGATAATGACAAACAAACACACACACTTTCCAATTTTATACAAGATCCTCAAAGCAAATAAATAGGCATTTTTCTACCAACAGTTTTCACCAGCAACCAGGAATGAATACCACTGAGAATCTGGCATAAACCCTGCATATTCTAGCCATGCAAAGACAAGCTAAAAAAACCTGTTATTCATAGATTTGCAAACATTACAGATGTTATAATTTTAACTACCAAATAAAAACCTGTCTTTCATGTAGCAATTAGCTACTTCAAATTTTTTTTTCTCTACTTACCTTTTTTAGCTAGTAAATATGATCCTTGATGATCAACATCCTCACCGTTCTTCAATTCACACTCTGTGTGTTTGATATTGAACTGCTGTTCCTTCCTGAAGGACTGGCAAATACAAGGAATATTCTGGAAACTGGAATGGTTTATAATGGCCTTCAGTAAAACAGTCTGGTTTTCTCTCATTTGTTGCACTGACGTTTTGCACGAATTGTTAAAAGTACAAATTGAAAAAGTGGTGTTATTAGATGAACAGGTATCCAGGCAAGACACAAGCACAGTGTTAGCTGTAATAAGAAAAAAAGAAATGTATTAGCAAGATGGTCTCATGGGACACACAGATAAATAAGTGCATGGAAGAATCATGTAGCAGATCCTTTTCCCATTTTACGATGAAAGGCACTTTCTTTCCTGAGAGCTACAGCAGCATATTGCATGCATCAACAACTGAGAGAAAGCAAGCACAGAGTCTTCCCACAGCCTTGATGTTGCATTTTATTGCTGAATTATATGAAACCTCCAGCAATACTAGCTTGGATTTCTGGTGGTACTGACTCACATTCCTGTTTCAAAGGTGCTCGGATTGTATTGTACTTGAAAAGAAGATTAAAGCACTCATGTTTGAATGAGGAACCTAGCCCTGGACTTGTGCAGTGGCAATGCACTAGTATAATTCTATTGTAAAATCGCTATAATCAGAAGAAAAACTTCCTTTCCAATGATTTTGAAATCATACAATGAAATAAATAGAAACACTCCTGAATCCTCCAACCACAGACCTTGTTTTCTTTTATATTCAGTCAACAAATCGAAATCATAATTATGACCTTTGGGATTGCTATTTGTAGTCAAATTTTAGTATCACAGTGCTATAGGTAGAAAACACGCAGTTTTGGCATCTAGCAAAGACCACATAGAATTAATGATCAATGAGTGTTATTTTTTGCTGTCTTCCATGTTAAAGTAGGGCTTTACTGTACAAATCATCCATTTTTACTTGAGTTAATTTTAAACTATTTTTTTAATAGAAAAAAATTACTAAACTTCTGGGACCTCAACATGAAATACATATTCATGAATTCAAATAAACTCTTCCTGAAGTTGATGCAGCCCTAACCTATAATTTTGTAGCTGACTTTCCATTTTTAGTAGTATCCCTCACATTTCTATGATGAGAACTTTTTGGAACCTAATGCCCATTATGAGTAATTGGAAAAATACATGATCTTTACAGGCCCTTCTAACCTGAATCATTCTATGATTCTATAAAAACAGAGCCTTTGAGTGCTCCAGCTCTCAGCTGCAATCTGACAGCTCCAACAGTCCACCTACTTGCACTGTAGCAGGCTGACCTCAGAAAGTCTTCTGTGAAGGATGCAGAAATAGAATAAAAAATCTAATGCAGCAGTCAATTATCTTTGCTTGACAAGCACTTAATCAGAGAGAGTCATAAACTCCTTGTAAAAGACCACAAACTGAAACGTTAAACACACATCTTACACAGGTAAGGAAATAACTCATTTTAATAGAAAAAGGAAAAATGTCTGATAAAATTTAGGGTTTGATCTATTCCTGAGGCAAGTCAAAACATTTCCCTGGAAATACTTAGATGAAGTGACCCATGCAGCCCAGAGTGGTGCAGGCTCTGGAGGTCAAATTCTTCCAGCTGAAAGAGGTATTTTGTGCAGATCTTCTCTGTGGTGATAAGCTGGGAGCAGAAATTGAATTCTTCCTTTGCTCTCACACACAGCAAGACATTTGGGTAACTAGTTCAAAACCACCACAGCAATGTTCAAGGTCAACTACCATACACCTCAGTGCAGGGGAAGGATATATATCTCTCAGGAGACATATATCTTATTGAATGCTGTTAGTAGGGCTGCAGAAAGATTAGATTTCCCCAGTGGATTAGATCACAGACAGAGAGCCACCTCCATAGGACAGGGAGGCACCCTCCTGAATGTAAACATCACCAGAAATGTAGAAAGTAGTTTATGAAATCTGAACACAGACAGCCCAGAGGGTTAAGAAGATCATGAAGGTGAAATCATGCAAAGTATCTCCAGCAAACTAAGCACAACCCTCATGCTTAATGTTAGGAAATTGTGTGATTAAGGAATGCCTTTATCAAGCCCCTATTTACAAGGCATTTTTTCATTGAAGATCTAATGCCATTAAAATCAAATTATGCTCAGGGAGGATCTGAATTTGTAAAAAATTGCTTTCCATTAAGAAAATAATAAATATTTCATTTTGGATTGGCTTGACATTCTTTCATTTGATCTGTGTTATTCTGTTTTGATAATAAAATTGCATTTTTCATTGCTTCCTTGCAGAAATGAAAGTCATCACGTGGTACTGCAGGGATTCAAGGTCTCCAGTGCAAGCTGGCAATACACAGTTGATAGATTAAAGGAGATACACTCCATCAAGCAGCTGGACCCAGAGGACTGGAGTGAGATGGAGGACATCAAGCCCCAAAACGACAATGTCCTGCTCTAAATCAATGCAATTTAAGGGTTTGATGACTTCTAACCGAAAAAGTAGGTTGCTTTACAAATACAGAGGAAACATTTCACTTTTGGCCTTGATGAACTGTATTCTTTTGATAAATATTTAAAGGCCTTTTTTCTCTCAAATTGATTTCCCCTCAGATTTCTGTTTAATGAGAAATTTCCATTTTTAGTCAAGCTTCAGAATGAAAATAAATGCAGGAACTTTCCCCTGGGACAAAACATCCAAGTTCTACTTACTTCTATCTATTTAGTTTGCAACCTGAATCATCTGCCACTCCAGAGGTTATATGAAAAAGCTGAACTACTCACAACATCAATGTGATCTCAGTAAAGCCTGTGGAAGTAGGTCTCTGCCACTCATTTGAGAAACACTCTCAGAGGAAGATGCAGTGACTGTGTTTCACATCATAATGATTTCCAACAACAACTCCATGGGGTGAAGCCTCATGGGGTAACCAGCAATTCGAAACATCTAGAACAAATTCTGTACATTTTAGGTTTGCCACAAAATCTGAAACTAAAGCAGTTTCCAACAGAAAGTTTTCATTTAGCCAGACACTCAAATCCCTCAGTGCTTGCAAAATAAGTAGTTCAACACCTTGACTTTTGCATGTAATCTGGACATTGTTATACAGTCTGTTATACAGTCTGTTATACAGTCCTACACTTATTAGAACATCCAAAATACAACAATAATTCTAATTTTCTATATATAATTTTGTTCATGTACTTCAGATTTTTATATGCGCCATGATTAAGATCATATGTAAATATCAGAATTACAGTATATAATCATCTCCAGTAACAGTAATCTAGGAAACGTCAGTTACTGTAACGTTTGACAGTAAGGTAATAGTAATGTCATTGTTTATTTGCATGGTCTCTGTTAACAAATACTTTGTTTATTCTGTGTGTAGGTAAAACATTAATTATTCCAGGATCTTAAACAGATTTGTCTACTGTATGGCATTCAAAACTTATGACATCTTACCAAGTTTGTTAATTTATAAACTAAAAAAATAATCTATAAATTAGACTCTTGTTGCTGTGATGTTTAGTCAATGCAGTCAATGAAAATAGAAATGTAAACCTAACCTGTGTGGTGTTAACCTGGATAAATTTTGGGGACCTTTTCCAGAAAATTTTGCTTCATAAATAATTTATTTCATGGTCCCTGGGAATACACATCATTTGTCAAAGGGTTGCTTTTGATTATAACATTTATCTATTCAAAGCTAAGTTAGGAAAGGACATGATGAAACTTACTTTGATATTAATTTTTTTTTTAAGCAAGCACTGAATGCATAACATACATGTATTTTGCATTCATCCTAAATCCATTATTAACCTTTAGCACCACCCAGATGTATTTGGGATTTCTGTTAAAAGATTTGCTTCACCCAGTTACACCTATTCCTCTCTTTGCCAGGTGCATCTCTTTGTGCATCTCTTTCTTAGGCAGTCTATCATATCAGATAGTAATTGTACAAGATATCTAAGATTCTTCAGCATAAGATATTTAAGTATAGAAGTTTTAAAAAAAAAGTTATAAGTATTTAAGTATAGAGGATTAAAAAAAAATAATTATTTTCATGAATGAATACCTGCTATAAAAGAACATACATAATTTAACTACTCTTTTCATGATGAAGATAGTAAAAGTATGTTTGTGTGGAAATAGTTATCAAAATTTTTGCAACATATGTAAATGGAAGACAGACTCCTTTCAAATTACCACATGTATTAAACTATGTTGGTTAAAAATCTAATCAAAAAATGCTATATCCTTTGCAGAGTCAGAACAAGTACTGCATCCTAGCCATCACTTTTATGCGAGCACATGCCAATTTTTCTGAATAAATTGAACTTCAGAATAAATAAAAGGCTGTTTTAAAAGATGATCACTTACCTTCATGGACTTTGAAAAATTCAGGTAAGCATAAAATAAATATGGTAATTATTCCCAGTACTAATCTGAAGGGTTTTGATCTTCTCAAAAGCAAGCACATGTCACTGAAGCACTCTCACCTAAAACAGTGGTAGCAACTTCCTTCCTGGTTTAGCTTTTAACTCAGTGAAGAATTTATGCAAAATAACATATCTTCATTTCCTTTTTCTATTATGACTTTTTTACTTCTCATAACTTAAATTGTAGAGAGCCAAGTTTTCTTCTTAAACTGTCACAGATGAGTATAATTCAGATGAATATGCTGAAGATCAAACTCACCATGATGAAAATAAGACAAAAATCATGCATAGGAGCTATTTTATTCACTGGAGGCAGGGTTTTTCTTAGGGACATCACCCCCTAACGGCCACCTTCATGTGCCTTTTAAACAGTAAATGAACTGTCTTGGTGAAGAAATTTTGCTCTCAGTTGGCCAAGAAGATTTAAAATAACATTAGGCACTTGTTATAAAAATGAGTTAGAACCACATGAGTCAGATTTAGGGATTTTATTGTTTTATTTATATCAATATGCACTGGGTCTGGAGGGAAGGTAATTTTTTTGTAATACAGACCATTTCAACCTAAAGTTTCTAAGTAAATGATGCACTAAGTACAATGAGGTGACTACAAGATGTTCATATTATAATTGCTGCTGTAATCTTAAATGGCAATAGATGTGTTGGCAATCTGTAGGGTGTCTTCAGTGTGTATGTTACTGTGCTTTACATCACAAAAAGTGTGGATAGAGCTACTACTATCTCTATATATTGCAGTCACATTTCTTCAGCTAAACTTTCCAGTGTAAAATGTTAAGTCTTCTATTCTGACAGTTGCCATAATATTCCAAAAATTCTTCTTACCAATGCAACTGCAAAGAACATTTCTGAAATGTCATGAATAAAATTACTCTCTCTAATGTATTTTGCATATGTTAAAACAAACAATTTGGAATATGTGAAATATATACCGTATAGAGGATTTAATTAATTCAGAAAGCTCTCTTCTGATGTAGTATTTTTCAAAGAACCTATTAAATATTGAATACAACGAAAATTAAGAAGTGCTGTTGAAGTTAAAATAGGAAGTTACAATATCCTACAAAGTTGCAATGCCCTTCTTGTCATTTAGCTACCTCAGAAGATGAGTGACTCAGATAGAAATAAATATTCATCCTATAGAAAGAATCAGTGGGGTTGTAGTCAATATAAGTTTGTTAATACATTTTAAATGTAGCACTTTCATGCCATGAAACCAAAGCAAAATTAACTGGATTTTTTTGACAGTATGGTATAACAGATGAAACGGGATAGAAAAAAATCATAGGTATGGACTTAAAAAGTAAAGCACATCCACTGCACAATATATATTTGTCATTGGTTATCAAATTAGCTTTACTTTTTGAGCAAATGCATTACCTCTGAAGTAAATTCCATATCAACTATGTATATTTTCCTGTTTTCAAGGTTGCATGATGTTCACCCAACCTTTCTGCCCAGGAGGAATGAAGAGAAGTAACAGGAGGACTTTGTCATGTGATATATGCATCTACCCCATTCTGTTACATTCTTACTTTAATCATTGTTGGTAGGACCCAAGGTCAGAACAAAAACTGCCCTACAGCATCACACCAAGTTTAGTACAATGTAATAACAGCCCGTAGAATATGCTAAGCTCCAGATTCTACTGGAGAAGGTTTCTAAGAACCCTGCAGTAAGCTGATATGGAATATGTATTTTAGGGCTATTGGGATGGCACGTTTTAGTTTGGTTTCTGAGTTCAGTAGGCCCATGTATGTATCATCTGTCCACACATAGCCCAGGGGCACCCTCTTTAGACATTGTTATCCTGAGGCAGTTGCGTGTGTGTAAATGAGCTGAAATGACGTGAGTGTGTGCAGCCTGAACCACCAAACAGTGTGATAAAGATGGGATTTCCACCTTGAGAACACACTTCCCTCCACCTATCTAACAATTTTTATGTAGCTGGAATGATCAAGACCATTTAAAACCCTACCCTTTGGTGAAATTTAGTTTAAATTGGCTAAATTGTTTACAGCCAGATGGGATAAAAACTGGGGCACAGAAGAAGCAGGCGGCCATGTAGGCTGCATTTCCCTATAGATTTAGACAGAGAAAGCTCTATATACCTCATTAGTCCATCAAACTCATACTTCCACGCCCCAGCAGTCATCTTAAGTCAGTTTTACCGGTCGGCGGTACATCTCACTTGCCACACAGACAACTAATTTGGAACATTATTCTACATTTGGCTAGCGGAGGTCTCGGGTATGGCATTGCCTAGCAAGGCCTGCAAAGGCTGAAGTGCGTTTGCTGGGTGAGCACCGGATGCCACAGCGCAACAGGGTGCCGGATGCCGGAGGGGAGGTTAAGGGTCGTCCTGAGCGTCCCCACAGATTTATTTCACCAAAATGGGGGAGCAGGATGTTACAGAAAGGCTTCGCTTTGTGCTTACAGAAGACGAGGGAAGAGCTCCCAGAAGACGGATGACGGGATTTTGCCGGGTTAATGAAGACAAGCCCCACATAATCTGCCAGTTCCTCCCCTGCCGGGAGGACGCACCGCCTCAGGGGAGCGACTCCATCACGCCACGCCCCCTGGCCCCTTTTACCCCGCCCCC
>VZTY01000717.1:282268-326427 GCA_013400935.1 Turnix velox | reverse complement strand
AAGGAGTCAGATGTGAAAGAAAAACTCAGATTGACATGTACAAGAATTCAACAGTCGGGGCTTCAAAAAGCACCACATTTCACAAGGTGCTTCAAGCAAATCTGACTGCCATCCTTCTCTATCTCTCACCTGGCATTTTTGCTTTGCCACCAAAAGCAAACACAAAGTGCCTGGAGACTCCTATTTCTCATCAGCTGCCATCCGAGCTGAAAATATCAATCTGCCTGCATTTTATGAAATAAGGTTGTTTAAATAGCTAAATTCCCCAGGCTAAAATTGCTAAGGTCTCTAGTGATAATGTTTTTTTCTTATTTGGTCTTGCCTCACAGCTTAATTGAAACTGCATAATTTGGAACTTTAATATCAGTGTTGATTAATCAAATATATGCATTTTTCCAGAAGCAGTATAGTGAAGCAGTGTCTTATCCATGGAGAATTTTTAAGGGGAGTTAGTCTCACTTACAGCCAAAAGGAGGCTGTATTTTCCTCTGGGATACCTGTTATGGGCTGATGTGGCTCAATCTACACTCCCTGTGTCAAATGCTACCATCTATAGCAGATGTAGAGGTATAGATGGATGATGTCTTTCACTGTGTTGTAGGTCTCACCAAATGCCAGAGACAACTGGAAGGCACTCTGTAGCTATTGACATTGTTTGCCTTTTAACAAAAAGATTATTCATTCTCCAAGAAGTAATTTTTGCAAGGCATGAAGCCCCCATAGCTATTTAGGAGAATCATGGAATCATAAAATAGTTCAGGTTGGAAGGAACCTTAAAGATCATCAAGTTCCAAACCCCCTGCTATAGGCAGGGNCACTGCCTTTCTGTAGGACCCCCTCAGGTATTGATAAGTTACTATGAGGTCCCCCTGAGCCTTCTCTTCTCCAGGCTGAACAACCCCAACTCCCTCAGCCTGTCCTCATAGGGCAGTTCCTCCAGCCCTTTAAACGTGTTGAGTTGGAAGGGACTTTAAATCTCATCTAGTCCAAGCCCCCTACAGGGAGCAGGGGGGGTTGGACTTCTAGATCAGGTTGTTCAGAACCTCATCAAGCCTGACCTTGAATGTTTCCAGGGATGGGGCTTCATCCTTCTCTCTCTGGCCAAACTTTTCCAGGCAACCTGTAGGAGCCTTCTTTTTCTTTTCAGTGCTTTTTTTTTTTTTCTTTTTCCCTGATGCTATAGAAAATCCACTGTTAGTTTTACAAAACTGCACACCATACATCAAAAAATAACCAGGAATCAAATCATTAAACAGCATTCTAACTAAGCAGAGGGGATAGAACTGGGTATATACTCAAGTTAAAAAACTCAAAACTGATATGAAAACCAGTATTTTTCATCTGTTCTGGAAATAATGTCCTCAGAGTCCTGATTTTCTATCCCTTAAGAAAATAAATAAATGAATAAAGTGACTCAGAAAGTCAACTGCTGTTATATGAGTTTTCTGTTAACAGATGTGGAGTCACCCCTCTTAGTAGAACTCAAAGAAAGAAGAACAGGGAAGAATGAATGCTGGATGGATTCCTCCCTACAGCCTCCTTTTGCATTCCTACATCCTCCCTAAAAATGAGCAGGGAATGGAAATCAGCAAAGCACAGGTGCACACTTCTGGCCTTAAACCTTTATCATTGCCACAGAAATATAATTTTTATTTACAAAAACTCCAGTGTTAAGTACTTCAGGACACATCTGACATCGGCACAATGACTACATATTCCACAGCTGCACAGCACGCAGTGTCTCGTACCCAGGTCTGTTTTCAGCTGCTCGGTCAAATTGCCAAACTTTTCCAATCAATTACTCCATGCAATAATCATTCTGCTTGGCCTAGCACGCAGAACACTTCACTTGTAAAGTTCCTGATAGTTTTTCTACCATTCTCCTTGGCTGGAAGAGAACTTTCAGATCATCAAGTCCAACCATCATCCCAACTATGACAAGAGCCATCACTAAAACATATCTCCAAGCACTATGTCTGTCTGCCTCTTAAGTACCTGCAGGAATGGTGCCTCATTCAATTCCCTGGGCAGACTGTTCAAATACGTGATAAACCTTTCAGGTTAAAAATTTTTCCTAATATCCAGTCTAAACCTCCCCTGGAGCAACTTGAGGCCACTTCCTGTCCTATTGCCTGTTCCTGGGCAGAGGAGATGAAGTCCCAACTTTCTACAACCTCCTTTCAGGTACTTGTAGAGAGCAATGAGGTCTCCCCTCAGCTTTTTTTTCTCCAGGCTAAACAATCCCAGAGATTATCTTGTAAATATATGACCTCAAGCATCCAACGCAAGCAGAGAAGAAGGTCTCTTTTGTGTCACATTTTTGAGTGAGCAAATGATGTTCCTAAACCATAACCCTCTGTTCCCACACTGCCTCTATACCAGAGCCATCAGCTTTTTTTCCTCCAGCACCAGGGTGGGACTGACTTATCTCCCTCAGCTTAGCAAATAAAGTCTTGTTCATTTACTGAGTGGCCCAGACTAGTACATGATTTCAAGATGATTAAGTTCAGGTGAGACAAATGCCAGGCTTAGGGCCATATTTTAAGAGATGGACCAAAGGGTTACCCAACACTGACATCAAAAGTGCAGAGTCTCTTTGGAAATTTAAGCTCTCAAGTGAGTTATTCACTCCACATTTGGATGCGATTTGTGTTTCTAGCTCTACATGCTTCCAAGTTCCCTCAGGTTCAGAGCTTTGGAGTTCAGAAAGATGTACTTCTTATCCCAGGAGGCTGGGATAACATACTGTTCATCTCCATGAGAATCCATCCACCCTGTAGCTTTACCCAAACCATTTTGTTTTTTAGTGTGAAAGGGAAAAAGTATTTCTGCCTGCATCCTTCTCTATCAAATATGCTCAAGATAAGGCAAGCTTTAAAATCAAATCAGAAATATCTTAATGAAAATAACTTGAGGTACAAGCAGTTGATTTTCCAGGTCAACAGATTCATAGATTGTTATGGGACATGAATATGCTTCAGCATCAAAAACTATTATTGAGCCCCAGCAGAGGTATACACCAGTGAAATGGGGGTTGTTTCTCTTCATCTTGGTCTTTGTGGGCTTTTTTTTTGGATGCAATTATGATGAAAAAGGAGGCAGGGGGCACTGTCACAGGCTTCTGTTGTCTCCTAATATCAAAACAGGATGGTCACAATGGTGTCCAAGAATGAGCACAGAAATGAGTTCATGTGGAGCTCAGCCATCCAAAGAGCTGAGGCAGGTGTCCTCCAACTCCAGCAGTGCATAAAACTCATTTAGCTGGAGAAAATCAGTAACTTTTTATGTCAGTTCTATTACAGCAGCAATAGCAAAGAAATGAGCAGATGTCTGAAAGGAGCTTTATCTGTTTTGACAGCGGGGGAGCTAAAAGAGTGGCTTCTGTTAGAAGTTGCTAAAAGCTTCCCCCTTGTCCAATAGAGCCAATGCCAGCCATCTCAGAGATGGACCCACTGTTGACCACTACTGAGCCCATCAGTAATGGTGGTTGCACCTCTGTGATATCATTAAGAAGGGGGAGAAAAACTGCTGTGCAGCAGCAGCTGGAGTAGCAGAGAATGCGTGAAAGCAACAACTCTACAGACACTAAGGTCAGTGATGAAGGAGAGCAGCAGGTGCTCCAGGTATCAAAGCAATGATTCCCCTCCAGCCCATGGTAAAGATAATGGTGAGGTAGGCTGTCCCCTTGTAGCCCATGGAGGTCCATAGTGGAGCCCTCAAGGGGAGGAGTCCTCACACTCTTCCTCTGCTCCAGTGTGGAGTCCCTCCCACAGGAGACAGTCTGCCATGAAGCTTTCCAACATGGATCCTTCCCATGGGCTGCAAATCTTCATAAACTGCTTCATTGTGGGTCCCTTCCACAGAATTCAGTCCTTCAAGAACAGATTGCTCCAGCATGGGCTCCCAATGAGGTCACAAATCCTGCCAAACAGCCTGATTCAGTGTGAGCTTTCCATGGGGAACTTTGGACATCCATTTGATCTGGCATAGGATCCTCCTCTGGTAGTGATTGGTATCTGCCAGACTTTTATCTTGTCGCATGAGCCTTTTGTGATATTTTCTCCCCCCTGTTTAGCTGAGGAGGGGAGTGACAGAGCAGCTTTGATGGACACCTAGCATCCAGACAGGGTCAACCCATCACAGTAAACTCTGGAAAAAGAATCAGCTTGCAGTGAGCAAAGTGATTGAAAGATGGAACAAAAACTCCTGGTACTTAAAGAGGAGAGAGACCAAAGTCTCTTTTAGTCCATTTATTTGGCTTACAAATATTTTGGTCTCATTTTCTTTGTAATAAGTGATGTCTCCTCAGCAAAGTCAAAAGACAAAAACCCTCAGATACGTTTCTTGGTCACTGTAGCAGTTCGTTCTTATTTCATTGAAATCTACATCCTTTTCCAGATTCCCTAGGAGTCTGCCTGGAAGAGTTTGGGGAACGCTTTAATATTGAAATATGTTTCCTAATCAAGGGCAACATTCTTCTGAGAAATCACATTTACTAATGGTGTCCTAGTGCAGACATTGTATCTACTACATCCTCCATCCTAGAGAAGGGCAGATATTTTACTGCCTTTTCTGTGGCTTCCAAATGAGTTGAAATTCTGCTGAAGTGACTTTCCAAGCTGTTTAGCAGGACATCGAGTGAGCTTTCAGTTATTTTTTACTCAAATTAGAGTGCACTGGAGTGTGAATACTGACATACTTCCTTGTAAGGACTTGCTTTTGTCTTCATTTTTCTTGTACTGTGAAGTTTGTATCTCAAAGGAAATGTTGTTTTAGGTGCGGTTGTGGACCCACTCCCCCTGAACTTTGGGTCTGGGTCAGATTCAGAATGGGCAGAAGATTGTGCTCTGAATCTCATTTATTTGTCTAATGTAATGAGTGCCCCTGGAAATGACTGATTTGCCACATGAACCCTACTTTGTAAGATCTTCACCATTGTGGATGGATTTTATTGGCTGGACTTGAACTCCCAAAAGGAGTTTGGCTCTTTACATTTCCTTGAGTTTTAGTCCAAGTTATTAAAGAACACAAATAAGGAATCATATTTTAAAATTATAACTTTTATTTTAGGGATGTCCTTTGTGATTACAGTTTATTGGAAGCATACTCTGTTTATTTCTGCTGATTAAGAAGCTTTGTAGTCTTCTGGAACGGAAAGCATTTGATTAAAAATGAATGTAATGAAACTTCTAATGGTCCAGATAAACGCCATAATTTCCCTTGATTTATCACCTCCATTATTATCCCTTCTTGTAAAACAAGCAACAATTCTCATTCCACCAAGTCGCAAAGAATCATGAGCTAAAGCAATAGCTGGAAGATTTAGAGTAGTCAGATCCTTTGTCAGCAGTCAAAATGCCACCACTAGCCTTAGTGCCAAGAGCACTGAGACATAACTCTGCTTGTACTGACTTGGATCTTCCTTCTTTTATTGCACAGTTAACAAAACAAGTGGCTCAGCTGGTAGACATGGCCTTTGGCTCTCAACACAAGTCCTGAGATTTATATTACTGAAACCTGCAGGTCACATTTCCTGGCTGCTTTGCTGCACTGGGCAGCAGGGCTGCTCTTCTGTGTGCTTCCCTTGGATGTTCGCAAATCCCATAGATGTTTTCACAGCTTAGGCTGTAAGTTGGTGCTCATTCTCCCCTGGCAAAAGGGCTTGGAGATGCCAAGGGAGAGGAGGAAAAGGTGCAGGAGCCAGGAGACAAATATAAAGATATCACAGTTTATTAAGATAAGTCCTCGTGGGTTTTTTTAAGCATTTGCCTGAAGACTGAAGATGTGAGGTGGTTGATGTGGTAGCCTTCTACTGCAGCATGCAGAGAAATCCCTTTGTACAGACTCCTCCTATAGCCCAGGCACTGGTCCCACACTGTGGTCCCACTGAGAAAGTGGCACAATTTGACTCTGTCTGACTCTGATCCCTGCAGAGTCTTGAAACCTCCTCAAAAAAACCATGTCGCAGTGGGTTCCACCTCCTGCCATTACAGAGATGCCACTAGCAAGATATGGGGAGCTGAGAAGACGAGGGGGGAGAAGATGCTGTGCTGTAGCTGTGGGAGTTTAATAGCTTTGAAAGAAGTCCAGATGTACACGAATTAGCCCTGCTGTGTGGTACAGGGAGTGACAGTCACGTACAAAATAAGCTTCTAAATTTCTTCACAATTCAAATGCAGGTCTCCTGTTTTTCCATCCATCCTGGCAGTGGAATGACTCAGGGTACTTTTTTCCTGCATATTATCTCCTCTGCCCTCTTAGTTGATGGTTGCTCTATTGTCTGTGTACCCCTCAATATCAAAATAGATGGGGTTTTAAGCACCATTAGATGTTTCTGTTATTTTTCCCTTTCAGAAGTGAAATTATGCAGCACCTGTTCCACTCTTTTTCAATGAAGACTCTGCTTCTTTTTCATGTTTGATACAGTTGTGAAAGAAAGAAATGCCACGTAAAAGGAATAGATAATGACCTCATGCCAGCAGACTTGGACAAATGGAGTCTAGGAAGGGATATAGGTTGATTTGCTCCTTTTAAACACAGTATACACCAACTATATATGTTTGTTTGCTTGGATTTGCATGGATTTTTATGGCAGCTTTGTTGAAGCACTGATTGAGTGAACATTTCAAATGAGCAACATGGCAATTGAGCAACATAAAGACATCAATGAACTGGCAGAAACTTAGAGCAAACCAGCAATTCAGCAATTGATTAAATATTAGGGAACAATAATGATTGTGTTACATTTTTTTCAGAATCTAGTCAAGTGTGATGAAATTTAATGACAGTGTTATGGGACACAGAAAGTAGCTCTGCGTGTATTACATACATAGCATATGTGATTTTAAATTTCAGAGGGACTGTGGGCTATGAGGTAAGACTATGAGTAATAGGATGAAGTTATGCAGAGGAAACTTTAGGATGAATTACAGGAAAAAATAATTAACTCCACTGAGGTGGTTTAGACTCATAGTTTCCCAAAGGAAGCTGGAAAATCCCAGTATATTTCTTATGTAAAAGCAATCTATTATATATTTTAGCCAGTAGATGTTTTGAGACTGGTCCATTCCTGGCTTCTGTAGATTACAAAAGGTATCTAATAGCACATTTTAATCTATTTGTCTTTCTATGAATCTGTTTGTCTAAAGGCTCAGCCAAGACTTTCTATTATACCTGCATATCTATTTACAAGCCTGAAGAAACATGCATTTGCTTAGTGGGATTTTTTAACACACCTTAGAAGAAAGATCATATGCTCTACCTGCCTTTTAAAGCTCTTAAATAGCTTTCAGTGTGATGTCTAGTGCAAAGATGATGAGTTTCTGGGAGTATTTTTAAGCCCAACTTTCAATGAATAAAATGTTTTGTGGGCAAACAGATCATTAGATAAATGATGGACTTGATATTATACATCAATTTAACTTTGGAATTTCTGGTAATGTCTGATAATGATCATTGTTATCTTACACAATAGTAAACAGAGCATTTAAAATTGAAAATCGGTTTTCCATTTTTTTCTTTTCAGGTGTGTAAGAATAAGAATTGGACAGTTGCTGCTGTGGAGGTATTTCTTGGGGAATCTTCTTTGTGGTCTGTGAATAATGCAACAGATTTTATTTTCCACTGAATAGGATGAGAAAAAATGCTCTCGGTCAGAATTCAGAAAATTATTTTTGCAGAATCAATAGAAAAAATTAGGTTGACTCTAAAATGATCAGCAACAAAACATTCCTCCATCAACTATGAGCAGATGAGAGAGGAACCTTGCAGAAAACATCTCTAAAAAACAGCATTACCATGAGGGCACTGAGAGAAATGAAGTAACTTTGGAAAGAGCTCCTCCTTTCCCATGCTAATACCAGGAGAAATTTCAGGAACAGGTCCCAAGCCCTTTGCATCCCTCACCCCATCCCAGAGCAATCCTTTCTTATCACTATGTTAACTTATTTATTCTTCCTATGTTCTCAGCAGTTGGCATTCAAAATAAGGGAGATACAAACACTTCTTTTTCTCATTTGAGGTAACAGCTATTTTTGCTGCTTTTCCTTCATTTTTAATATGTCTCAGAGAGATTTTTCTGCAGGGAACTCAGATTGAGGAGTACACCTTCTACAGGCTTTGGTAATTATGATGGCATTTTCTGATAGTTTTAATGGCTTCAAAAATCACACACTTGGAAGTATGGATGTGGAAGTCAACATATGGTCACACAGTCTTAATAATTAGATTTCCCTGCCTGTGGTGGTTTAAGTCACAGCATTCAAGTGACTTCTCAAGTGGGCATTTTCTGTGCACAACTCAGATGTGGTAAATCACTAAGCAACAGAAACTCCACTAGTTTCTATCTATTTTAGGCTCCAAGGAGCTCTACTATTTTGAGGAATAATTTGGAAGATGAATTCACTGAAGGGCTTTGAAAAGTTTTCTTTCCCTTCATATAATTCAGGGATAGCTTTGAAAGCCTTGAGCACTATTAAATCTACTCTTGCAATTCTTCGCAAGTCGTGTGAACTTAGGAGATAACTAGAGTATATTAGCAAACTTTAAAGGGATTTGATTTAGAGACTTAAAATTATTTGCAAGCTATTTCTAACTGGCTAATTTTTTTTTCCCAAGATGTGGAGGAGGTTATTATAATGCTGAACCTATCAAATTCCCTCCAGGCTAAATCTTATTTTGTATTGCAGCCACTTAGGATTCTAATAGTTAATTTTCATTCCCAAGTCACTGAGAACTAAAATTACAAACTGAGGCTCTCAAGAATAAGTCCTCCTCCCATACAGTTTTGTGCAGATGAATTCTAGATTTTGGTTTAGGTTATGAGAATATTTCCTTCTACTAACAATGAAAATAACATCATGACTCTTGAAGGAGATGAATACTGCTTATGTTGTGATCTCAACTCTCATTAGGAACACAAATTAAATACAGGGATAGGTATGGTAGGCTAAGCTGGTATAAATCAACACAATTGCACTGTGTCCAGTAGAATTACATCATTTTACGTCAGCTGAGCATCTGACCCAGGCTGGCAGGATGATCAGTTTTAGTCACATACTCCAAAGTTTACGGAAATTACATTTCTATGTGTAAGTCCTCCCTTCATCACCTGCCAGAAAGGTTAACAAATAGGTTGGCTGTGCTGTAAACCTAATGCTTCCTTTTCCCAACATGCATAAAACATCTGGTGCAATATGTCATCCTTAGCATCTGTCACCCATATTTACTAAATGCTATACAAAGATACACCTTTTCCAATTATCTCTTTTTATAAATATTTCCTTTCGCATGCTACGTGTAAACTTTTCTTTCTTGGTCTAGTTCCAGATAGAAAAGTAAAATCTACCAAACATTGTGGCATGGCATGTCCCGTATAACCCCAGAAGCACCCATACCGATGAAAGATGAAAATATGAATCATAGAATCGTAGAATAGTTTGGGTTGGAAGGGACCTTAAAGATCATCTAGTGCCCTAACAGGGAATCATTGAAAATACATAAAAATACCTAGTTGTCTGTGATGATCATCACAGTTTTCACTTGTAGGAACTGTTTTGTAACTCATTTTGTAATCACTGTGAGCGTGATTCTTCTCTACCTGGAGGTCATATGACACTATGTGTCCATCTCACATCTTCACATATGGATAGAAGGGTTTATATGACAGGAGAAACAACACCATGGGAAGTGCTTGGAATAAAGCACACATTCATGGATTGAAGACAGTACAAACAGGAGATACAAGGTCACAGGAAACCTGGCGCCATCATTTCTGCTGCTTGTGGAACTACTTGTTTATATTGAGTTTCCACGAGACAGGAAGTACTGAAATATCTCAGAACCGATTCTTCCTTTGGCATTTTAAAGTAGAAGTGGGAAAAGCAGTAGCTGGAATATTCTGACCTGATATCACACATGCCACAAGAGTGTATCCTTAGAAGAACTGGGGAATGAAATCAGGGAAGGTAGGTAGGATCACCATGAAGCACAGTGCAGAGGTTCTGTGGTGACTCCAGACCCTTAAACTTGCTCACATAACCCAGGACCTCTCTGCATTGCCATGCCTTCAGTTGCAGATCAAGACTGCAGTCTGCTTCAGCGCAGAGAAATTGCCTCCTTTGTTCATGTAGAGCATGGTGAGATTCTTTCTTGTACAGCTTGCAAGTCTTGCATGCAGCTCAACAAAGTAGACTGCAAATCCTGAACCAGGACAGGAACAACCTCAGACACCAGTACATGCTGGGAACTGACCAGTTGGAAAGCACATTGGTACTGAGGGATCCTGGTGGACACCAAGTTGAACATGAGCCAGCAATGGGCTCTTGCCATGAAGAAGTCAAGCAATATCCTGAGTTGCATTAGGAGAAATGTTGCCAGCAGCTTGAGGAAGGTGAACCTTCCCTACTCAGCATGGAGAGGCCACACCTAGAGTACTGAATCCAGTTCTGGGCTTCTCAGTACAAGGACATTCTAGAGAGAGTTCAGTCAAGGACCATGAAAGATGAGGAAGGCACTGGAGTATCCCAGCAGTAAAGAGAGGCCGGGAGAACTGTGTTTGTTTAGGCTGGAGAAGAGAAAGCTCAGGCAGAATCTCATAGAAATACCCAAAAGATAGAGACAGGCACTTCTCAATGGCGCCCAGTGCCAAGTCCAGAGTCAAGTGACAAACTGGAACAAAGAGGTGCTGTTTGAACATCAGGAAGCCTTTCTTTTTACTGCAAAGCTGGCCAAACACTGGTGCAGGCTTCCTGGAGGTGCTGTGGATCCTCCATCCTTGAGGATAATCAAAACCCAGCTGGATGTGGTCCTAGGCAACCAGTTCTAGGTGACCCAACTTGAACAGACATTTTGGATAAGATGATCTCCAGGGATCCATTCCAGCCTTATACATTCTGTGAGTCTGTGATTCTATGTCCCTGAACTGTTTTCTACAGAAGGGTGACAGGTCTAAGGGCCCCAGATCCTGGAGAGCAGCCATTTATGAAAGAGCAGTGCATACCTGCAAGATTCTCACGTGCAGAGATGTGCCTCATCTGATGATTCTGATGGAGCAGATTCCCAGTGATTATTTCTCAGAGGTTAGAATTATGAATAAAAAGTAAAGCAGGCTGAGAATGATCAGAGGGTTTGCAGTTATCTCAAATTAATCCGTGTGAAGCCAAGCATTGTAAATTTGCATATTCAGCAGAAGTCTCTGTTGTTGTCTCATATTTGTGTAGTTAGATTTCTTCCAAGCCAAGTAAGCCATCTGCTAGTACTTGGCTTCTTTTATTTACTTAGCCTTTTTTTTTTGGCCTAGCCTAGTGTTTACTTTATCTGATAGCTTCTTAATCCAAATGTAGACTTTTCCTGCACCTCCTGCAAACAAACTGTAGAAGATTGCATCGCTATGCAAGAGCCTGAATGATGCTTTGCTTAAAAAACATAAGGAAAATTATAGATAACTATCCATAATTAACCTTCACTGTTTTACACAACTTTCAACTATATTTTCATAGTTTGTAGAAGTTGAGGACTAGAAATAATGGATGTAAACTAGAAGGGGGTAGATTCAGGCTAGAAAGAAGAAAGAAATTCTTTACAGTGAGGGTGGTGGGGCACTGGAACAGGTTGCCCAGAGAGGTTGTGGATGCCCCCTCTCTGGAGGTGTTTAAGGCCAGACTGGACAAAGCAGCACTGAGCAGCCTGTTCAAGTGGAAGGTGTCCCTGCCTATGGCAGGGGGGTTGGAACTCGATGATCTTTAAGGTCCCTTCCAACCCAAACCATTCTATGATTCATAGTCTTAAAAAGTACCAAATTTAATACTGAATCTACAGTGGTCACCAAAATATCAGACATGTCCTTGTGATGAAATCAAGGTATCCTGCAGCAATTCTTTTCCTGGTAAGATTAAAAGACATCCTTAAGAGCAATGACAACCCAGGGATGAAGCTACCATCTAAGCAGTGGGGATAACCATGTGCCCCAGTGCTTGAGCCTGGTTCCTAGTCCTCTTTTCTTTGGGAATGCTGATGCACTCCACAAACTTCTAATGTGGCCTCTGATATATCACTGAGGAAACTGAGGTACCAAGACTCTCACTATCAAAAGGGAATGACAGGATACCTTTAATCACAAGGAGTGTTGTGGGTTACAAACCACACATATAAAATTGGGGCAACTGAGATGGACCAGACACAGGAATAAAAGATGGCTTCATTGCTGTCTTATATCTCTAGCAGATAGCTCAGCTTATCACCATGGGTTTGCATGAGTGGGAACAACTAAGGATTAACTTGAGATACTTCAAGTTTAATAAAGGACATTGGAAATAGAAAAATTCAGTTGAGTTCTTGTCTCGCAGATGACCTTCAGAAGGTGAATATTTGATGTCAAAAACTTTGTCATTTTTAAAGATATCAGTGCCCAGGCATGGCATGTAGGAAATCTCACTGCTTTTATAGCTTACAAAGCACTGTCTCCATCCAGAAAAAATGAATTACTTTATATATACATATATGTAACATAATACATAAATATATTAAGTTATTTCTATGAGTCAATGATGTAAGTAGGTCAGTTAAATTATTTTTGCATAAGAAAGCTCTGATTAAGAAAATGAGCACAGCACACCTCTGTGTGTGGTGGAGGGCAGTACAGACAAGCTGGCCAGAGTCTGCACAGCTTTGTTACTCTGATACTGTAAGCGAGCTAAGGAACCCTGCCCCAGGCAGCTGAGCTCTTTCTGTGAATGGAGCAGTGCCGTTTCTGCTCAGTGCTTGCCTGGGTGGTGCAGAAATACCAGTGAATTATGCTCTGTATTTCCAGCTGTAGCCACATGTCTGGAAAAAGTCATCCAGTTCATATTAGTAGGATGAAATCCTGGCCCCAGTGAAATCACTGAATGTGTTGCTGTGGATTTAGAATATAAGAAACCACTGTAGCCCTCTCTGCTCATTTCTGCTGTGTTAGAAGGCAGCATCTTTAACACTCTCTGCCATAGAAGTGGACTCTGACAGAGTAGTTTATTATAAAGCATGCTCTGTGATCTATTTTTTTTTCTTAGGATGTAAAAGATTTTAATCTGCTTCCAAATGAGCATGTAATAACTGGGACTGCTCCCTGTGTGAGTGGGGCCTGGACCACCTCCAGCACAAATTAGTTTAGAAGAGATTTATTGTAATGTTGGCAAGCTGTTTCTGTGAGCAGCACTGAACAACGTAGCTTCCACAAATTTCAGCTCATTTCTATGAGGCACCTTTAGTCACAGGGGCGAATTCCTGGGTGCTGGAAGGGCTTCCAGTGCATCCCTGACTGTCAAATGCCACAGGATTGAAAGGATTTTTTCTCCATTTACCATTCTCTAAAAGCACTCTCCAAAACCTTTTATGTGTCAGCAGACTTCTTCCTTCCCAGAGCACCATGTCCTGCCCAGCCCATTGATGTAAAAAGCACCAAGTACTCTCTTACAATAGGCAGCAGAAGTAAAATTGAAGGGCTAAACTCATCTTCTCCTCCACTAGGTTTATGCGAATAATTACACTGAGTTGTTATCGTGTCCGGTGGACTTAAAGTAGGTTTTATCTTGACAGGCTGATAAGTGCATACAGCATTCTACTTATGGATCTACTTTCCTTACAGCATCTGCTATCGGAACATTTATCACTTCCAAATTCTCAGCAGAGGAACAGCAATTCAGAATACAATAAACAGAGAAAACAAGCCCACGAACATATACAAGATAGGGCTGTTACTTTTAAAGCATGAGAGATCTCCATGGCAATGAGTTTCATCAGAATGTATTTCTTCTTTTTGCTGCTTTTTTTCTACTGCAGTTTGGCTAAATTCTGGTATGCCAATAATGGTGACCTTGTTCTGGCCTCTCATGGTGTAACCCTGGCTATTTAATTCAGTAGAAATATTTCTGATGCCAGGACATGTCTTAACATGCAGCAGAAGGCACCAAGTGAGTTGTTCTTTTTTCTTTTAGTTCTTTTTTCTTCTGCGGAATCACAGAATAGTCAGAGCTCGAAGGGATCTCTGGAGATCATCTAGTCCAATCTCCTGTCAGAGCAGGTTGCACAGGAACATAAGCAGCTGGCTTTTGAATGTCTCCAGAGACTTCATCACCTCTGTGAGTAGCCCTGTTCCAGTGCTTTTCACCCTCAGAAGTAAAGAAGTTACTCCTCATGTTTAAATGGAACTTTCTGTGTTCAAGTTTGTGCCTGTTACATCTTGTTCTGTCACTGGGCACCGATGGAAAAATGACACCCACCCTTTAAGTACTTACAAGAACTGATAAGATCCCCCCTCAGCCTTCTTTTTTCCAGATTGAAAGGACCCAAGTCCCTCAACCTTTCTTCCTATCCACCAGTAGTAACCCTTTTGGTAGGTTACTGAGCACATATATAGCCTTCTATGTTCTTTTCCATCTGGAGTCGCAGCTGTAATGACTTGCACTGAGAGCCCACATTTCAGCTTGCTAGATGGAAGTGTCATTTTCAGGCCACTGAAATTTTAGGCTTGGAAATAATTCTATGGCTCTTACCTTTGTATATATTTCCTAAAATACAAGTAAGAATGTCTCCAGCCCCCACAGCTATATCCCACAGTAGTCACAGCAGTTTTTCCTGCGTTTTTTCTAGGAAATATGTGTAAGGAACATAAAGACATTTCAGCTGTGCTTTCCTCATCAAAGATCACAAAACGTTTCCCACAGGTGAGTAAGCCCAAGCTGACAGGAAGCAGGTATCTGACTTCAGACTGACACAGGAGGCTGTGATGGTTTGAGGTACATGCCTGCAGTTGAGGTGCATCAAAAGGAGAAGGAAGTGGGACTCTGTGGGAAATCCGTCACATTGCTCCACTACCCTCACAGCAGAATAAATGAGGTCCTAACAGATACAAGACAAACAAGGAATGGTTACCAACACCCAAAATCTCCCCAGAGGTGTCCTGCAGCTCTATGGCTGGCTGTCAGTTTGCTAACCCCATTTCCAGGGCAGGAGATGTGGAGAATGCCACCAAAGGAGGCTTGTACTCCAAGTAAGGCAGATTCTGTCTGTCCAAACATACATGAGAGTGAGGACAGGAGATGGCACAGGTAGAAGTGGCACAGGTAGAAGTGGGAATATCACCCCAGGAATGATGATAAGGGAGAGACACAGGAGCTCCCAGCCCTTCAGCTGAATCTCTAGGCCTTCTGCCTGACTTTAAACAATTCTTTAGCTATAGAATTGTAATAAAAAAACCTAGAAAGAGGATGGCAATGGTGATCAGAGTCTCGGTGCCTCATACTTATTGTGGCACAGCCCAGCTACTAGGCTTTGCCCAAGACATCCCTGACCACTGGCTGAGGAAGTTGGAGGAGGTTTGGGGATAGGGCAGGTTCACTTCATCTACTCATCAGCTTTCCCCCAGCAGTTGCCCACACTTGCTGTGGGGAATGAACGGGCAGTGAGGACAGGAGTGTTCTTACACTCCTGCACTAACGAAGCATTAAGCACCTGCTTTAATTATGTCAGGGCAAGTGAATAAGAAGGGAAAAACAGTGTAACAAAACCCCCCAACAGTAAAAAGGGAAAATCCAGCCCTCATGAAGGGGCACACGAGCATTTCCAAATGAAACACACAAATCACAACCCATTCGCTGCCATCCAAGTTCTTCTTCCAGGCTGCTCCAGACAGAGAAGGGTCCGATTTTTCACAAAATCAGAAAAGAACGGGGAGGGGGGGAAACAGGAAAAAAACCCCAACCAATCTCCTATATTTATTGTTCTACCCATTATCTTTTAGCCTCTTCTGGTCGCCCCACTGAGAACTCCCCACTCCATCGTCTCCCCCCCCACAGCCCCGCTCCACCTCTGTCCCTCCTGTGCTAGTCGGGGCTGGACCTCAGGGTCCCAGGGGTGAGCGGAGCATCCCCGACACGTCTCTCCCTCCTCCCCTCCTTCCTCCCTTTCCAGATGGGACCCCGGTCGTCCCCTCACGGCACTCACCCGCCGTCCCCGGACTGGGCAGCGCCAAGAGCAGCAGCAGGAGCGGCGGCAGAGCCCCGGTTGTCCCCGCCGGCATGGCCCGCTCCGCTGGGGGGGCTCCGGGAAGCGGCGGCAGCGGGAGCGGCGGTGAGCGCGGCTGGGTCCCCTCGGAGAAGGCGGGATCTGCGGGGGCGGCGGGTGGGTGGGATGGTTGTGTCCCCCCTGTGTCCTCACAGATGCCCGCAGGCACTGACTTGGGTGTCATTACCCACCCCGTGCCCCGCAGGTAGGGGGGTGTTGTCACTCCTGCTCCTGCAGAGGGGGTGGCTCCATCCCTGTCCCCCGGACAGAGAGTGGTGGGAGATGGGGAAGTGCACCATTTACAGATGTGTTCAGGGAAAGGGTGGCAAATCCTCACCTCTATCCTGCCCCCATTTCCCACACAGTCACTAATGTGTGTGGGAATAAGAACTGTCACATTCCTCTTTTCACCTTGCTGCCCAGTGCTGCGGGGTCTTGCTGTGGTTTACCCCAAGAGAATATCTAGGAGCGTGCAGCCATTCTCTCAGCCTCCCCCCCCGCCTCCACTCCTCAGTTCAGACAGGGAAGAGAATCAGGGAGTAATAGTGATTAAAAACTCATGGGTTGAGATAAAGATAGGTTAAAAGGTAGAGCAGAAGCCACATTTACAAGCAAAACAAGGAATCAACTCACCACTTCCCATCAGCAAGCAGGTGTTCAGCCACCTCAGAGGCTCCATCATGTGTAGCAGTGACTTCGGAAGACAAACCCTGTAAGTCTGAAGACGAACATCCCTCCTTCCTCTTTCTTCTCCCAGCTTTATATATTGAACATTATGTCATATAATATGAAATATCACTTGGGATCCAACGTCCCACTGTGTTTCCTCCAACTTTTTCTGCATATCCCAGCCTACTCACTGGTGGTGTGGTGTGAGGAGCAAAATAGGCATTGAGTTACTAGCAAAATCACCAGATCCCAGTCACACTATTCCCATCCCAAATCCAACATACAGCACCATATCACCTGTCAGTGAGAAAGTCAACTCTGTCTCAGCTGAAACCACAACAGGTCTCTTAGATCCCTAGAGCTGGAGAGCAGCTATGCTGGTGCAGGAAGGTGCAGGGCTCTTTGCAAAGACATGGTGTCTGGGAAGTGTGACAGGCTGTAATAGCATGGGAAGGATCTGAATGTTCTGAATTCCTGGGAGACCTGATGGATGTGCAAGTTTGTGCAAGAGAGGGTCATGTCTCCATGAGATCTTTGAAGGGGACAGAGTTGAAGATCCTCTATTAGCCTATGGCACCAGTGCTACTGGTTTCAGCGTATTGGATGGACAGCAGGACACCTGAACTCTGTGCAGAGCTGGCAGAACAGGATTTACCTGTTCTTGGAGTACTGGTGATATAGAGACAGGGAGCTGGAGCCTTAAATAAAGGAAATCTCTCTTATCAGGGCAGAAGATGCCAGTAGGCAACTGAATCTGACAGTTTATGGCCATCAACAGGTGGGAAATAACCAGAGATGATTGTACATCAGGGAGTTTATTGAAGTAAAACTTCAGGGATCTTAAAGTCGCCTGTGCTCTTCTGCCTTCGTCCTCTCTCATTTAATGCTATGCAATGATCTGGGAAGTCACGATCTCTGTTTAAAATCACATCTTAAGAACTTCCTCACTGTTTTGTTTCAGGATATATCTTACTTCTGAAAAAAAACACGACAAGCAGCAATAAGTAATAAACCACTACTAAGTGAAGTACAGGGGGGAAAAAACAAACATGAAGTATCACATCAAAGTAACCTAACTTTTCCTAAGAGTTCTGCAGGCTCGAACCAAGAAATCACTGGGGCTAGGGATTAATGAACAGCTCTTTTCCCCAGCTGCTTCAAGTATCAGTGCTTAAAAAACTTGACTAATGCCTCGACTCCAGCATGAAATTATAGCCCATGCCCACAGACAGATACTTTAAAATCCCTTCCACTCTGTAATTTAAATCCAGAGTGAAGTGGTTTTCATGGAATCAGAATCATAACATCATAATCATCTAGGTTGGAAGGGACCTTTCAAATCACCGAGTCCAACCATCAGCTCAACTCTGATGTACCTGGACAGGGACTTGAACCTGTAACACTCTTAATTGTAGAATCATAAAATCATAGAATAGTTTGGGTTGGAAGGGACCTTCGAGATCATCGAGTTCCAACCTCCCTGCCATAGGCAAGGACACCTCCCACTAGATCAGGCTGCTCAGTGCCATGTCCAGCCTGGCCTTAAACACCTCCAGAGAGGGGGCATCCACAACCTCTCAGGACAAGGGGCAATGAATGCAAGCTGGACTCACTGTAGAAAATTTCTTTCTGCTATCTAGCCTCTATCTCCCCTCTTCCAATTTACATCCATTATTCCTAGTCCTTCCATTACATATCCTATTAAAAAGTCCTACCCCAAATCTAAGAGTCTGATGCTCTCCCTGCTGAGCTGCACACCCAGGTCTGTTCATGATTGCTTTGTTGGATTGCCAAATTGTTGCATGACTCAAGCTGCTGTGTCCCCATCCCAGACAAATTGGCGCTGCGGGAGACAGACAGCAGAGACAACATAGAATGCACCGAGTTGTCAGGGACCTTCTTGCCCAAATCCCTGCAAGGAGCAGGGGCATCGTGCACTAGACCAGGTAGCTCAGGGTGCCATCAAGCCAAGAAGTGTGAGCCCAAAGCCTCGGGGCGCTCCCTCCCTCCCGGGATCCCCGTGGGTCCGCGCCGTGCACCGGAGGCACCCACGCGGGGCCGGAGCTGGCCAGGGTGCTGAAACGTCGCTCCGAGGGGCCGGGGCTCCAAGTCACTGCCTCTTCACAACCAAGACACAGTTCCCTTTTCCTAGAACTTCACAATTTTTTTTACGCGATTCTCTGTTCCTATGTTTTATATTTTATGCATGGTCAACTCATTCGACCCTTCTCTCCATTAATGTGGTTAGAATTCTGATGAGGGGGACAGAACACAAAGGAAGGTTGAGGTAAAGTCTGAATGCAAGTCATATCCTAAGGAAGCAGAAACTTCTACAACCGGCAGCCTATCCACATTAGGAGAGTTCTGTCCCACTCCTCTGTTGTTCACTGATGAACAAAACAGCAGCATTTTCATGTCATTTATCATAGAATCACAGAATTGGAAGAGACCTTCAAAGGTCATCTAGTCCACCTCCCCTGCAGTAAGCCCAGACATCTTGTCACTCAGAGCCTCAATAAGCCTAGCCTCGAATGTCTCCAGGGATGGAACCTCCCTGGAGAACCTCTTTGGGCAATCTGTTACAGTGCCTCACCACCCTCATGGTGAAGAATGTCTAATCTAAACCTGCCCTGCTCTAGTTTATACCATTGCCCCTTGTCTTATCACTACATGCTCTGTGAAGCAGTTCCTCCCCAATGAGGAGATGTCTGATTATCAGATGTCAGATTATGTCAGATTCCTATCTGTGTGGCAAATGGAGCAGCAAAAACTTCCTACAGTGTAAAGGAGAGGAAGACAGGAGTTGTAAAGATTTCATGTGTGGGAAAGAAAGACAAAAATGGTAATAGAGTCTGTAAGGTTCTTTGTTAACTTTGTTTATTGCTGTTGTTTCCCCCCCACTTTCTGCATTGGTGCTTCTGAGGGAAAATTAACTACTCTTATTCATGAGAGTATTCTCATGAGAATAGTGGCAGAAATGGTGGTGTTCTTAATGCACACATTCAATCTTCCTATGCCTAAGTTATGTTGAAAAGCTAACAAAAAAAAGTGGTACTTTCTCTCAACAAACATAAAGGAATGATCATCACTTGGACTCATCTTTCCATTTATCTCCTTTTTTTTTTCAAGACCCAAAAGGAAAGGAAGTTATTAATTACTGACTCCAGTCACATGCTATCAGATCTATTAAAAGCAGCCCTAACGAGATCCAGAGATTAAAATCATCATCTGATAAGACAATAGCCATGGTTCAGAGCCCCCAGGGTCTTCTAAGTGAAACAAATTGCCTCAATACCACCAAAATCTGACAGTGTGTCAGTTCTTCCCTTACGTACTCAAGCCATACCGAGAAACAGAAAAACCTGGTGAGTTGTAATAATACCTTGCTCATCCAAATGACTCAATGTTTCCTTGGAATGAGATAGTAGAGAAGGTTCATCTATGCATTATAGATAACATGGATTTGCCTAATGCAAACCATTTTCTACTTTAGAGGTCATACTAAACATGGGGAGGATCTGTTGTGCACTGGTAGGAAGGGCTGACATTGTATTAAAGAACCTGAACTGGAGAAATAGTTTGACAAGAATCTTAAGAAACTGAATGTAGACTTCATGTTCACTCCCTGAGAAGGAGGAATTGGTGCAGACTGGGCACTGGCTGACTGAGGAAGAGCTCTTCTTTCTGATCCTGGTGAACAACAACCTGGACATAAGCCAGCAATGAAAATTAGCAATATACCATGCTATAATAACAGGAGCACAGCCAGAAGAGAGTGATTATTCTCCTCTAATCAGAACTTGTTGAATTACACATGCAATACTCTGATGTTACCAGCTTTGGAGTCTAAAACGAAAGAAAAATGCGATAAACTTGAGCAAGTCTAGTGAAAAACTGTCAGAGTCATCATGGGCATATGCCCTGTGACAGGAGGCAGAAGGAAATAGGTTTGTTTAGCCAGAGGACAAGAGGCTTGCTGCCTTCCCTTATGTAAGTTAGTCAAGTCACATCTCTGTATATCTTGAGCTGAATTCCACCTTTTTGCAGAAAGCTTTCCTACATCACTGTGGCAGCAATGAAAATTAGAAATATACTGGGTTCTTTAAGGGGTCATCTGATAAAACGTCATTTCCATAACACAAATATCCAGGTTAAGCTTTCCCAATGTTTGTCACTTCCTTTTGTCTAGGTGTGAGATATTTCAGCCAAAACTAAGTGTTGCTCATAACATTCAAGAAGTAGCAGCGGAACATGCAACTTTGATGGATGTTTCTTCTCCTTCCCTCCTTCCTCAAAAAAAAAAAGAAAAATCAATGACTCCAAGAAAAAAGCTTTATCTGAATTTTGACAATGGGGGCAGTCATGTAAGTGTCACATTGCATTGTCTTCTGTTCCAGTTTACCAGGCTGGATATTCTGTGCCAAACCACAGACATGCTCACAATACCATCTTCAAAAGAGCCTGTCCACATGTATTGGATTTCACCTATTGATTGTTTCCTATTCAGCACTCCAGTTAATTTTCCAGGAGTAAGCAAATAAATTCTCAGAACACAATTCGAAATCCTGGTGACTTTTTAGTGCTATGTTCATTCTTTGTATGAATGAACTGGAGATCTGGCTGTGCAAGATTCTCAGCATTCTGGCCCTAGTTCAGCAAATTGTCTGAGTGAGTATTTAACTTCAGCTGTAGACCTCAGTGCTTTGCTGATGCCCAGAGAGGGTACTGTGCTGAAAATCTGTCCCAAGGGTATGTTTGCCATGTAGATGAACAAAACAACCAGCCTTTTCTTAGAATCATAGAATCGTAGAGTTGTAAGGGACTGTCAAAAGACATCTAGTCCAGCCCTTCTGCAGTGAGCAGGAACATCCTGTACTAGGCTGCTCAAAATCTCATCAAGCCTGGCCTCAAATGTCCCCAAGGATGGGAGCTCCTTTTGAATATCTCTCCTTCTCTCCCTTTTCAACCATATTTTTAACTAAATGACTAAATTTGTACAATTAGCCACCCTTCTCTAGTTAAATGGTAAATGAATTATGGGAAGCTTTTTGTATTTGACTACAAGTAAGCCGACAATATTACCTGGAGAGGCAAATAAAGGGATACATTGGCATGGTACAGTGGTGCTGCTGGGAATTCATTGGGTTTTTGCAGCAATATTTCCTCCCAAGGAGTAACACTATTTGATGCACTGCTAGCAGCAATCTAGATTCAATTCAGGTTTTTCTCAAACACTGCAGCATTCTATTTCTGCAGGTAAAACCAGTAAGTGATCCTTTTTACCTTTTTGCACACCTGAATAAGCTTAGTTCATAACTCCACTAAAAAACAAGCTTATAGCATATTTTGTCCTCCATATAAATATATATGTATACACATACACATTTTTATATAGCACTGTAAAAATTATGACCATGCCTCTGTACACAAGTATCTTCTTTTTGTACATTGCAGATAAATTCTGTAGAGTTTCAAAGAGCAGGAATACAAATGCTTCATGAAGGCACACAGTTTCTCTTGGAGTACTTCAACAGCCTCGCCCCAGGAGCCGGCATTGCCGGCAGAATAATGGTTTGTTCTTCTAATTTACACTTAAACACCACTAGATGTCCTCTGCTGCCAACCCTGCTCTTCACATATACAGCTAAAGTGTTACTATACATACCCTTTCTCTGTCCTTTGCATTGAAAAGCACATTGCTGTTGCCAGGTCGTTACTGCCTGGAGAACAGAAGGCTGTGGAAAGACTTTATTACAGCTTTTCCATACTTAAAGGGGACTTATAAGGAAGATGGGACAGAAATATTTCAAGGCCTATAGGGATAGGACAAGGAGTAAAAATTTTGAACTGAAAAAGCTAAGAGTTTTAGACTAGATGAAGAATTTTTTTATAATGAGAGTAGTGAAACACTAGCACAGGTTGCCTGGAGAAGTGGCAAATAACCTATCTGGACCTGTTCTGGAGCTCTCAACATAAGAAAGACATTGAGCTGTTGGAGCAGGTCCAGAGGAGGGCCATGAAGATGATCAAGGGGCTGGAGCAACTGCCTTATGAGGACAGGCTGAAGGAGTTGGGGTTGTTCAGCCTGGAGAAGAGAAGGATCAGACAGGACCTCATAGTAACTTCTCAATACCTGAAGGGGGCCTACAGGATAGGACTTTTTAATAGGATATGTGATGGAAGGATTAGAAATAATGGATGCAAATTGGAATTGGGTAGATTCAGACTAGATGTAAGAAAGAAATTCTTTATGGTGAGGGCAGTGAAACACTATAACAGGTTGCCCAGAGAGGCTGTGGATGCTTCCTCTCTGGAGGTGTTTAAGGCCAGGCTGGGCAAGGCACTGAGCAGCCTGATCTGATGGGAGGTGTCCCTGCCTATGTCAGGGGGACTGGAACTTCATAATCTTTAAGGTCCCTTTCAACCCAAACTATTCTATGATTCTACCCCTGGAAACCCTGGAGGTCAGGTTGAACAGGGCTCTGAGCAACCTGATCTAGTTGAAGATGTCCCTGGTCATGGCAGGGAGGTTGGACTAGATGACCTCTAAAGGTCCCTTCCAACTGAAACGTTTGTTTCCATGATTATTTTTGTTTTATTGACAAACACTATATGACAAGTGCTAGAAAAAGTGAGACTGCAGTATGTTCTGGTCACCTCTATGGAGGAATTGGAGGTTTTCAATTTTCCTTATATTTTTGTACCTCACCTTTCTGTCTGTTCTGTCACCATTGCCTTTTTAGGATACATGAAATTACTAGATGAAAGATCTGAAATTTGGCTCTGCATCAGGAAAGGATTGGCCAAGCTCCAGTCACTGGAGAGCTCTTTCTCCCTGAGTATGATCTTTCCACACTGATAGTCATCTCTCATCTCTATATCTTCAAAAATTATTTGGTCTTCCTTGCAAGCCAGAACTCGGATCAGGGCTGAACCAAAACTGCTAGTGTGATTAAAATGTCCTTCTTGGTACATGAACTCACAGTCTGCATGATAATGAGATCTACTGATGGGGACTCATCAAAAGTGTATGGCAGATGAGGAGAGGACAGACATGCAGGACAACAAAGGCTCTAGGTACACCTCAACATAGGCAACTAAAAAGTTTTAAGTCTTGGTGTTTAAACAGAATAACGTATCACAAATGGAAGTAAAAAGATTTATCTCAAGTTACAAGCAGGTTTATTATCTCCAGAGTTTCTTTTTCAAGGAATGAGCACTGTGGGTGTCAGTTCATGGACAGTCTGTGTTTTATACCACTTGCTGAGGGCATTGACTGAGGCTTTCACTGAAGAAAAAAACTTTCACTGGAGTTTGCATTTCATTATTGTTTTAATTGCTAGTACCCTGGGCTCAGAGCACTGCCAAAGGAGCTTCTATGTATTATCATTTGTAAACACGCTGTTATTTCAAGAGGAAAAAAGGAAAAGCTTTTCACAGAGGGAAATGTCTCTTGCTAGATCACTCAGACAATAAATTATTTTTGCATAAACTGTTTAAAAGAATCAAGAACAGGTAAAGAATCCCAGTATGGTAGGGGCTGAAAGGGACTTCTGGACATCATCTAGTCCAACCCCCTGCTAGAACAGGCTCAAGTAGAACAGTCTGGACAGGAACACATCCAGACAGGTTTGGAATGTCTTAAGAGACTCCATATTTCATTTCATTTATTTAAGAGAAAAGCCCACAATGCAGAATTAATTATGAATCACTTGTGCTTTCAGTTTGGCAAGAACAGCCTAATTTTGGTTGATGAAGCAAATGATGTCTTATTATGTAAAATCTTTTCCCTGCCCACACATTTTTATTATCTTAGTGAAAGGATTTGAAAACGGGGGGTCATCTTTTACACTCCTTTATGTTTTGAATGTTTTCTTATTTTTTACATTACACTCATTATTTGTACTGAGCTTGGGCCCAAATAATCTTAAACTATTGTGGTAGACACAGCAAAGTAGCTAATTAAAAGGTACTGTTTTTGGCATGAATAATTTTGCATTCTCTCCATGAATCCAGAAGCTGTTAGAGGGTGACAATTAACTTGTCCTAAAGACACTTTAAATTGTCTTCTACAAGCCAAACTAAAAGCAGATGTGCCCCAACATGATGAAATTCCTACTTTACAACTGAGGGGCCATTTTCTTGTGCTTTGTCATAAATCTCTAAGTGCCTCCTTAACTTCCACTTCAGGATACACACCAGGTTTATGCTTAAGCTTCAGTGCTGCGTGTACTGAGCTATGGATGAGAGAGAGCTGGTGATTAAAGCAAATAGACTGGGAGGTTTGGGTTAACCAACCAGCACTTACTGGCTAATAGATCAATCTGAATTAATCCACTGGCACTTCATTGTTATTTATCTTTGCAGAAGGTGTAAATGAACTGCAATGATGCATAAATCTGTGCAATAAAGGCTGGAATTTCTTGATCCTCCTCATACCAAATGCTGGTGGTTTCCATGATACTGTGATGGTTTTCCTCTTATTCCAAGATTGGCCATAAAATTATGATATTGTCAATGACTTCTCTGTTTTCCCTGATCCCTCACCTTACATTTAGCTTTTCCAAGTCATCTTCTTTTTTTCAACAATCCATTTAATCTCACTAAAATCACTGACGTTGTTTATACTATTGTATATAGTCTTGTTTACACTATTGTAATCTTCACAACCTCCAGTTAAAGCAGGCCTAAATCTCCCCTCTTCCAATTTGCATCAATTACTCCTAGTCCTGCCATACTGTACCCTATTCAAAAGTCCTACCACTGCCTCTCTTCAGGCCCCCTTAAGGTATTGATGAGCTACTTTGAGGGTCCCCCCCGAGCCTTCTCTTCTCCAGGCTGAACAACCCCATTCATTATGTGCACACACTTGCAGGCACAGAATGGGTGTGCAAACAAACTTCAGTGGAAGCCTGATACCTATTTGGGCTTGGCATCTGGTCTCAGCCACCTAACATTTAATGTTTTCCTCCCTGAAGCTGCTTAACACTTCTGATATCCCAGTTTGGAAGCTTGTGTGTCCATCAGCAAATACTAAATAGCATCAACAGCTTATCAATTTTCTATAGTCCAATGAGAGACAGAAAGACAAGAGACAACTACAGCTATATTGATAGAACTCTCCCTGAACAGTGGTGTGTCTGGTTTGACTGCTTGAACATTTCAGAATGAAAATCTTTGCCATGACACTATGAGCCCCCTGAGAAGCGTGTGCTGTGACTGGCTGTCATATGAAGAAAGGGCTAAGGGTTTCTTTCTTGCTGATCTTAGTCATATAGGCTAAGTCCTGCTCTATTAATATCTGACTTAAGAAATATCCATCTGATTATAAGAAATCACACAGGTAATTTCTTACTGATTTTGGATGAATATTTTGAGACAAAAGAAAACACTGAGGGACTTGCAAGACATCATCTACTACTTCTGTCTACTAAGTAACAGAACTTGCCTCATAAGAAGGCAAAATACATCCTGGCAGCACCTCTGATTTCAGAGATTTCTTTTCAAGGCTCCCAAGGGACCAATTCTAATTGTGACCATTGCACACAAGTGTCATAGAGCTTGATCCAGTGTGTCTTAGGAAGGAAGATATATTCAAGGTTCTCTTGAGAAAAAGCTGCAAAAAACCATTATGTAAATTCTTACCATAAGAGTCATCAGCAAGAAGCCTGAGCAGCCTTCACTTGCTATTAAATTTGGGATCAGAGATGAAATAAGTTCATGCAACTTTCTTTGCAAACACAGTACACGGGGCTGCAAACCTGGCATAGATTTTTTTAACAATAGGTTGACTAGAGAGGTGGTGGAGGGAAGGCATTCATGGCCATTCATGGCCAGACTTGTTGAAGCTCTGAGCAACCTGATCTAGTGCAAGATGCAGAGTGAGGAAGGGAGGGGATAGGCTAGATGATCATTGAAGGTCACTTTCAACTGTGTGATTCTATGATTCTATGAAACACTGTCAGCCTGCCACAGCCCTTGGATTCCAAATTCTCCTCTCTGCCCTCTATTGCCTCATCAGTAAACCCACAGTGGCAAGGGAAATACTCACATTTCTAATCCATTTCATAGTGAATTCAGTTTCATTCTTGAGGCAGGTTTTAATGAAGGTCATATCAAGTCTTGACAATAAAAATATCCAACCTTCCAGGATGTTTCAAGCTCTCATGATGATTTTTGATATGTGTTGGTTTTTTTTTCTTTATATTTTTTTGTTTCCTTGTTTACTGCTGCAAAAGTAACCTGCTCTAGTACATCTGAAATGTGAATGTTGCCAAATACAAATGAAATGATGAGCATTAGCTTGTAACTGCTCTCAGGGCATGAGTCTGAATGATACACAAATTGCAATTATCATGTTCTTGTGCCATATGGCTTCTTGTCTACAAAAACTGAGTTAGGAATAAAGTTTCTGTATAAATTATCTAAGTTGCCATTTATAATCCCTTTTTCTCTAATCAACAATCACTTATTAGATAAAGTTTGTCACCATGCCAACCCACTTAGAGAGGTCCTGGAGAGGAAATGCAGCCAGTGAGAGACATAAGTTCATGAGAAAGAGCTTCCAACGTTTTTCTAGCTGACAGGAAACAACAGTTGCCGCAAAGGATTTCTTGACGTTTTCACTCCAAAACATGGGTCAACAGTCAGACATTCAGCTCTTGACTCAGGCATGAAAAATGCAGAACATCTGCCCCAAACCTACTCTATGAACATGCAATGGAGAGATTTGTGACCTTAAGATAAAGGGTTATTGGATTCACTTTTAAATACAAAGAGTTCGATTCAAAGAACAATTTTGTAGGAACACTGCAATACTCTAGCTGTCAGAACTGAAGCAGTGAAATGCCTTTCCTCTATCAACAGCAAATAGAGCAATAATAGAATATAACACTACCCTCTGTTATTGAAAAATAGGAAAATTGCTTTTTTTTCCATTGCATTTGGCACATTTTCTTTATTTTTTTGAAATTTGGGTAAGTAATGACAATGTAATAGTAACAACAGTAATTATATAGAAGCTGAAACTTAGGAAGTCTTGCTTCTTGCATGGCAGGTGCTTACTTTACTCTCAATCACTGTAATAGCAACCTAGTTCACAAACACATTTTGCATGACAGATGTTTCTTACAAGCCCTGCTTCAAGTGATGAAATGTTTATCCTTGTTTTGCAGAGAAAGGCGTAGATGGCATGCCTGGAAAAATAAGTAATATTAGCTCTGCTAGGGAATGGACCCAATTCTCCTTGCAGCCAGTCCGATTGCTTGTATACAAAGAGATCTCTTAATAAACCCTCACTCTTGAAAAATTTCCTCAGAAATGCAGAAGCGATCATGCAGTCACAGACAAATCAGTGGCTGCAACATCAGAACTAGACCCTGGAAGACAATCACAGGAGTCCTTACAGATGAATGCAGATCTGTCCCAGTAAAACCCCTTCCATCTAGTTGAACTTTGTCAAGTTGAGAGCACAGCAAGACAATCTCACATCTGCCTGCATGTGTCTGCCTATGTAGATCCATAACTTCCATCCTCATGCCTAATTCTCTCACTGCTCCATCCACAAGGCTACTGCTACTGATCCTCTCCATTGCAAAGGCACCAGGCTAGGGAATGCAACAGAGCATTTTGGGTTTGCTTCCTATGTTCAGGGCTGGTTTGCATCTGCAGAACTGTGATTCTGAGGCATCTGAAGGAAAAGCATGAAAAAGTGCCTGTGAAATCTGCATGTTTATGGACTTCTCTTTGTGGCCATGCAGCAGAGGAAGAGACAGTGGGAGCAGGGATACAGTCATTATGTGTTTGTTAACTACTGATGTATTCTTTCATGTATGCAATGAACTAGTTTTAATAATGAACTGTCAATTACCATAAGAAATATTAATGAGATTCACTAGGTAGAGTATTTTAGACTATCACTGTATCCTCTGAGCTTTTATTTTCATGGCATGACTTTCTTTTGAATGTTGTGGTTTTTAACATACCTCTGCAAGCAAGTTAATTTTTTTCCCCTTGTTTCTGCTTCCCTCCAAAACCCTTTCCACAGTGAATGGCTTTTCCAGTCCTGCTGATAGTAATGGCTTTCTTACATAAGTTACCCTTAATTTCCTTAAAAAAATCAGAGCAGAACTGAAGTCTTGCGTGGGGGGTGAGGGGGAGCAAAGTTCTCCGGCACCAGGCTCTGTGCTGGTTAGAAAACAGAGTTTAATGCAAACATAATCATAAATAGGACAGGCTCAGGAAGTGGTTTTTAATGTGTATATTGTTCAAGATGAAAATATTCCCATGGGAACCAGTGCATCAGCTGCTTCCAGACTGATGGGGAAACACAATTTGGATGGGAACAGGTGGAATTCTTCCCAGTGTGTGAGTCATTCTTTCTCTGGCTCCCCTTACAGACTGTGGTAGAGATCCTAATGCAACACACACCATTCTTTTCAGCTCTTTGTTTTTCTCTAAGCCAAATCAAATGGACAACATTCAGGATGACTAAGCTGGTGGACGGGACTGTATTTTTCAAGGCTGTTGCATTTGGCTGAGAATGGATTATCCAGAGTTTACGTCTTTGCTCAAATGAAATACAGATGGATAACTTGGGTTGCAGATAACCTTTTTCCCTTCAGTGAAAAAAAAAAAAAAGAAAGCAAGCAAGGATTATTTCATACCTCTATCCATCATGAGAGCCTCCCTCCAGACTGCGAGAAAGATCAAAAAAAGACAAAGTAGAGACAGTATCATTCAACCTTTTGTCAAATTTGGTAAAAGCTTAAAAATCAGATCCACTAAACACCAGGAGTGTCTGCATATGATTTTTCATTTCAGGTGAATTCTAGTTCCTGAAGAGGCAAACAAATCCTCATGGAGAAATTAATTTTAAAAGTACAGTGTATCAATCTCCTTTGTTGTCTCCATCACTATTCTTTCTGCCAAGGCTTTGGGAATTGTATAGATGCTCAGGCACTGCACCAGCTGAGATTTCTTGAAAAATACCCTACACAGTAAGACAGCCTGTTCTTTTTACTAGCTTGAGTTTAACACCATAAGAAGCTTGTTTCTTCATTGATTTTTCACACAGGGAATATTCTCCCAGTCAAGGGAAGCAAGAAACATCAGGTACCCAAGTACTTCTGAGAGAAACATAAGGGAGAGAGCTGCAGCATAAAGCTCCTCATTCAAGGCCAGGCTTGATGAGGCTCTGAGCAACACTGCAGAGGTGTTGTACTAGATGACCTTTGAAGGTCCCATCCAACTCTGTGATTCTGTGATTGTGGGTCCTGCATCTTGCTCCTGCTGGCTGTGTCCCTCAACATGAAGAGAAAGAACCCAAAGTCTTCCTATGAAGTTATTTTCCTCCAGAGCTTGAAGGAAAGTGACCTATGAATTGTGAAAGCTGAGAGTGCCTGTAGTGTGAAGCTCTTCATTCTTTTCAGCTGGGGAGGCACAGGACACACTGGTAACCAGCTCTCCCTTTGCTCTATTCTCTGAGAACTGAGACAGTGCTCTTAAGAAGTCTCCTTTGACTGATTTTTCCACAGAAAAGATGTTCCCATGAGGAAAGTCATCTAAAGCCCTGAGGCTGTTGTTGCAGTCAAGGCTCCCCTCTGCTTGCAAAGGTGTTTCTTTTGCCTGGATGAGATTGGAAACATTTGTGAACCATGAGTATTTTCACACAGGGCAGGAAAAACATTTCCTGGACAGCCTTAAGCATACCCCTTGGTTAGAGGTGAACTCTGACTCCACAACCCCTCTACCCTGCAAACATCAGGAGTGCAAAAAACCAAGCTCTTTTATCCCAATTTCATTTGTAACAGATTTTGAAAAATTTACTGACAACACATTTCTGCAGCATTTTGTAGGCCACCTGGGAGTTTTGAAGACTGTTCCAAATTCACATCTAGTACAGCTAGGCCATGCTCTAGACTGTCTGACGGGGTTTGTATCAGGTCTGTCATTCATTCCATGTGAGCAGAAGATGAGGAAAGTGCTGGGCACACTGTGCTTACAGCTCACCTCTAACCTGCCCACGAGGTGCAGCATGGAGCTCCCACATCAGTCAGGATTTGAACATGAACTTCACTGGAGCACATTCCCATACAAACAGCCTTCACACTGCTAAGGACAGCATGATTAGGCATGCATGCTATGGATTACAAGCTACATTTACAGCTGGGTGATAAGAGAATTCTCTCAAACTTACAAAAACTTTATATATTTTACCAATGCTCAGGATGAAAGCAACACCTTCAGAGGAAGAACGGAGGTAAATACAAGCAGCTGTTGTGGAAACTGTTGGATTCCCTGGGTATTTTACTGTATACGTGGGAAATCTTTCCTCTTTATTTCAAAAATACATGAAGAAAATATGTATTTCTGTGTGTATATATAAACATATGTCTCCTTCTGAATGCAGTTGGAGTTACACTTGCAGGGATGCCAACACCAAAACCTAGGACTGTTTTGGTGGAGAACATCATCTCTGGATACAAATATCTCTAAACTTTTTTTCCAGAATAAGTATGTAGACAGATAAATCTCTGGTGAAACTCCCGTGAAATTGCATCAGAGATAAAATCTTGTCCCATGTTTTTTTCTCATTAACAGCTTTGTACCAGCAGTGTCGGCTTCTTCTAAAGGCTTGAAGACAGAAGAACTTGCTATACCAAGTGCTGCATGTGCTTCTGTACTGCCATGAGTCTAGAAAGGCTGGCATTAGAGAGGGTTGCACTGGAGACAACTCATCTTGAACTGGGTGTTGCTTTCTTAGGAGCATTGTGGAAAATACCACAGATAAGCTGTTAATATGACTAAATCAATGAAAACATAGTCACAGTGGAAAGAAGCTACAAACTCCACAAAGGCTCTAGTTTGACATTTCTACTATGGCCAGTTGTCTAGCACCACTACCCAAACTGCCTGGAGTGGAAGTTTCTCCTCTACGGTCATGGTTCTTACAGGACAACTAAGGTCGCAGAACCATGGAATTGGTTTGGTGCGACCTTTCAGATAATTCATTTGAACCATCAACCTAACTCTGACCAAAAAATAACATTAAACCACATCTGCATGCTTAGACATCTATCTGTCTGTGTTTTAAATACCTCTGGGGATGATGACTTGACCACTTCCCTGGGCAGGCTGTTTACAATGCTTGATAACTCCTTCAGTGAAGAAATTTCTTCTCATATCCATCCCAAGTCACTCCTAATGCAACTTGGGGCCACTTTCTCTTGTCCTGTTGCATGCTTCTACTTGAGAGAAGAGACTGATGCCCACCTTTCTAAAGCCTCCTTTCAGATATTTGTAGATGGCAATAAGGTCTCCTCTCAGCCTCCTTTTTTCTAGGCTGAACAACCCCAGCTCCCTCATCTACTCCTCATAAGANTGCTTATCACTCATATTGAACGTGCTCACATTCTTCCTCCGCCGATCACACCGACCAAGGGATAGAAGCCCCGACAGGAATCGACCCCGACCCTGACACCTCAATGACTTTTTTTTGTGATGAGAGGCCAAAACTGGATGCAGCACTTGAGATGGGGCCTCACCAGTGCTGAGTAATGGGCAATGATCACTTCTCTAACCCTACTCAAGCACACTGTTCCTAACACAGGCTGTTGGTCTTCTTGGTCACCTGGACTCACTGCTGGGTCATATTCAGTGAGTCGCTGAGCAGCACCCCAAGGTCTTTTTCTACCAGGCAGATCTCCAGACACTATTCCCTGGGCCTGTTACAGTGCATGGGGTTGTCGTGATCCAAGTGCAGGATCTGGAAGTTGGCCTTATTGAACCTCATAGTATTGGCCTTGATTCATCAATTCAGTCTGTCCAGAGCTCTCTGCAAAGCCTTTCTACCCTCAAGCAGGTTGAGACTCTCATCTTTGGGTAATGAAAATATTACAAGTATTGAGATCCAGCATAAAATCTCTGCTGCTGCCTTCCTTATTTCTCACCCAACTCCATCCTTTGGCTCTGACTTTAGATATCTCTTTAAATTTATCTGCTCTCTTGAGAAGCTTGTGAGAACTACATCCACTTCTAAGTCTTGAGATGTTCTTTCCTTGATAAGGTTTGTCCCATCCCAGCAGTCCTATGAGAGCATCTTAATGATCATGATCTGCCAGGTTGCTTTTAGCTCACAAGAAGTTGTTCAAATATTAATTCTAACCTTCATGCTTATAGAGAGTGAGGTCAGTCCGTGTTACATTAAGCTCTGAGGCAGTCCCTCCAGGTGTTTGCACTGCTCTGTCAAAAGGCATTAGTCAAACATTATGCAGTTTTGACTTTGAAAAATGCTCTTAGATCTCATTTTGTACCCAGTGTTGCTTTTCATACATTCTGAGAATGACTTTAATATATTCTGGGAGTGATTTATTTGGGCTGCCCTTTTACGTTTCTGCTTTTAAGATTGTGGGTGGAGGTTGGTTGTGACAATTTGTGTCTGGTATTTTGGTATGCCAGTACATTTACTTTTATGATACATGGATGGGAACTAGTTGCATTTTACAGAACTGTTGTAAAATTGTGGGGTATAAATAGGATGGAGAACAATGGTTTATCAGCCTCTTCAGCTTAAATCACCATATTGTACAACAGTGTCACGGACTGTAAATACATGCTTCAGATCCCTCACTCATTTGTGGTTTTGCAATCATAATTAGAGATAAATTGAGTTGATTCTTCAGAGATATTACTGAAACTTTTCCCCTCAGAGCTTCAGTTTTACTTGTCTAATTCCACTGGTCTGGTCTTTCCATCTGTAGGGATATAAATCTCTTAGTTGATGAAGCACTAACAAAGATTGGCAGATGTTTGCCATGGGCATGAAACAGTATTCTGGTTGGCTTGTTTTATGAGTGCAGCTACAGAAGCATGTATTTTGCTGGAGATGTCTCCAACAAATATGTTTTGTGGCAAATATTTAATCATTTGAACCTGATCATAAAAAAATTCAGTTTCAACTCTATTACCATTCTATGAATTGTGATTCCCTCCATCAGGGATAAAATTAACATCTTTTGGAGTCTGTAATGAAAAAGTGACATAGATCATCAGAGCAAACACTAACCTTGACACTGAGTCACTTTCCTCAGAGTAGGAGTGACCTGAATTCAAGTTCTTTGGTTGACTTTGGCAGAGACGGAACTTTCAAGATGCTCTTCATGTCCCAGATTAATGGTATAATAAATGTGTTGTTCTGGATCAAAAGTCAATCAGTTTTGACCAGTGACTCCGTTCAGAAGTTTAGAAGAAGTTTATAAAACATTTTGAGAAGCTTTCTGGATTTTATTGCTGATATGCAAAAAAATAAAAAGTTCATACAAACAGGCTTTTTTCCCAGTCCTCAAATTAAAAGTTACTGGGTAGTGGTTGACTTGATTGAGCCTTGTCCCTGGATATTGCCTAAAAAAATATTCTTCTTTTATTCACTTCATATCTTCACCTTGGGAAATGGAATATAATTTTCTAAGACATCTGTTGAAGCAGCTAAATGTTAGAAACAAAGAGCTGATTCCCAGAGGCTGTTATCCAAATATATTGCCTGTGATGAAACAGGGGGATTCTTGAGCAAACAGGTGGCTTTGCTTGTTCCTAGGGGTATTTGGCACCACACCTTTGGCGACTGCAAATAGCACAGGGACTCAAGAGTGATAAAAACATGTGAGAGGACTGGCTGCCCATACAGAAGTACAACACCCTGTGGAGAGTGAGAGTATTATTTGCACATGATATTTTCCATTGTGTTTTCTTAGTGTTATGATGAGCTGCTTTCTCAATTTCACAGTTTCTGAAGACAAAAGGTTATGCTGTTAATTTACATGCCACAAAATGAATAACCACAACCCACATGCAGAAATCATTCCTTCCCTGTCATCTTACTGAGGTTTCTTGCTGACAAGCAGGTTCAGCATCATCAGTGGATAAACTTCTGCTTTTAAAATCTTATCTTAAAGCTTCATCTCACATAATTACGTAAAATGGACTAATATGACTCATAAGTGAAAAGAAAGAAACAAACATATTTACCAAGCAAAGGTCAACAGACTTTGATTGTAACTGTCAAGCACACCATATATTAAAAAAACCTACTCCAGAAGGCTTCCTGTCTGCCAGATTTAATTGCAGAGTTCTGGTAATTTATTCCCAAAGTGGAGCACAGCAAGTTCAGCTCATTTCTCATATCCCTTTCATGTTGACTTCTGTGCATTTCCCATGTGAAGTCATCCAAGTAGATTTTCAAACTTTCTTGTTTTCACACAAAGGTAGTTCCTTGGGATCCTGACACTGACATGAGACAAATCCCCACAAGTGCTTCTGAATCAGAGGACCACGATGCACACTCTAGCAGATCTCCAACACATGTGGTGGCCTCAACTGAGGCTGTTCTGCTGTATGAGACACTGTACAAGCAGAAAGAAAAGACAGACTCTCAAATAAAAATGTGGTGCAAACCTGTGTTCAGATCTGTGATAACAATATCAAAACTCCACTCCATGTGCATCAAACTTCCTGAGAAGTCTGTCCTTGTGTCATGAAATGACAACTTTCTCTGGTTTTTGTCCAGTGGTTCCCATTCTTGTGTATCAAATCATAATGAATCATAGCAGTAAGTCCATTCAGTGACTTCTGGAGTGGAAATAAAGACAAAGTTTCATTTCATGAAGATGTCATCAGAAACAGTGTATGTAATTAAAATAGAGAAAATCTTTTAGGATGCTGGGAGGCACCCTGCTGCACTGACTTCAGTTTTCTGAACATGTGTCTGATAACTGAATGGGCTCAGGAGCTCCTGAAACAATGGGAGGATGGGGACTAGCAATGNTCTGATAACTGAATGGGCTCAGGAACTCCTGAAATGATGGGGACTAACAATACTAAGGCATCTCAAGCCATGCCCATATAATGCTCATCTGCTATTGTCACCATCATTCCTCCAGTGCCAAGTCTGTCTGATGGTAGAAAATGGAGGCTAAATTCACCCATGATGTAACTGTGGAAGGCCCACAGAGCAGGGCCACTGGAGGGATTAAACTCTCCTAAATCTTCCTCTGTGTTGCATGTGCTGCAGCCAGTGTGTTAACAATGCCTGATGCCCTGCCAGAGCATCTTTGCAGAATATCTCACAACATTTCATGTAGCCCAATTAATATCAATTTACATTATCAGGAGGTGGTGTGCATTTCCCATGTGCCATCTGAAAAACAAGAAATAAGGCAGATGGCAATGGGAAGCAGCTGACCCACACAGCCTCCCGGTGAGGGTAGCCCCATCTCCAGTGGAGGAAGAGTAATCAGAGGGGCTGACTGGATGTGGATATATGGATGTTACTACAAGAGAGCAGGTTACTTGCTTGCAAGGAAGAATGTGCTTTAGAGATGAAGTACGTGCCTGAGCTGCCACCTTTTTTTGCAAACACAATCCAGCTGTCTGGGACCTCCAGCCTAAGCCTGGTTCAGTGATAAACACAGTAGGAAAAGAAAGGGATTAAACAGACTGCATAGAGTTGCCCTTTTAAAGACCAGAGGAAGAAAGCAGATAATTTTCTCTGAAGAAATCCGCTATTTATGATCTGGGTAGTACTATTTGGAATATTTACCACTCCCTTATTTGTGGAGAAGCAGAGATTCAAAACAAACCTGGCAAACCCATGCTGTGAAAATAAACCCCAGAAGGGAAAAGGGTTTGTGACTGAACAACACCGCTGTAGGAGACTTAACCTGAAGTATCAGATACAGCTCTCATTAGCCATGCTGGAGAAGTATTAAATTTTCCTGGAGCATGATGACAAACTGCAAACTGAGACACTCGGAGGACATGGACACTGTTTTATGTGATAATTTGTCATTTGAGTACACTTTCACAAGCCAATCTGAAAAGATCAGTCCTGCTCCTCCCATTCCCTGCCCTCATCATGCTGTGCTTGAGGCAGAGCTTGGCTCTGGTGACACCTTGAGACGTTCCCCCACCTCTGGTCCCCCTCCATGGAGGCAAGGTAGAGAGAAGCATAGGTTCTGCCTCCTCCGCAGGGTTTTATCAGGACTCTGGTTTCGGGCAGTTGACAGAAAGCAAGGACCCTCTCCCTGCTTCCAGTACTGAAGGACAAAGTGGCTTCTGCGGGACAGCCATGACACCTAGTGGTTGCAGACTCGAGGTCCAAGGCAGCCAGGAGCTTGGAGCTGCCTGGCAGCCCTTAAATATCACTTCATAGGTCTTTAAACCCGACCAAGCACATGAAAAGGGCACAAGATTTCTGTAAGAGCACCCTTGGGAGCACCAAGCCCATTTTCAAAGGATGTCCATATGTTTTAGGAAGATTCTGCACTGATCAGCTGGTCTTTTGAGGAATCCTTGTTCTCGATGTCACCCTTCTGATTCACAGGAGATTTTGCTACACTCTGACACCTATAAGCCAGCCTGGCTACAGTGCGTATGTGACACCCACTCAGGAACTAAATCACCTGCCTTGAAACCACTTCAGATGATAATGATTGTTGCTGGGTTTAGTTATAAATATCTAGACTTGCCTCCATGCAATAACATGTGGCTTCATTTAATTTAATTTCATTACATGAAGGTGAAAACAATTTGTTTCCAGGCTTGGTTTAAGCAATTTGGGCTATTCCAACTTTCTAACTGGTTTCTGTCTCCCATGTGACCTCAAGTTTCTGCTTTTCCTGGGCCATGATTGCTGGAGTAGGAAGTCTGATCTCTGACTTGATCCAAAGCTCAGCAGATGTGGTCAATATATCTATCAACATTTACTGATTGGTTTGGTTTTTTGACCAAGTATATTTTTTATCACAGTGGATGATTTACTCTCCAGAGTCTTAGCTCTAAAATTATACTAATTTTTCCAGCAATGAAATGAGCTACTGGTCTTGATCACTCACCTAAAGTACAAATTTTAAAGTTTCAAACTCTACTGGAGTGGAGTAATAGTCATTCCTACGTGCAATAGTAGTAATTTCTATCATCAATTCTATTCAAGCATCCCAAAATCAGGAAAGAAAAAGTTAGATAAGAAGGGAGCAGTGCTGTGAAGTGAGACATTAAACCTTTTGTTCCCAAGCTCCAGACTGTTTAGGTGCAGATTGTAGGGGAGATCCTGGCTGTGCCCCGGTGGTGATGGCTCTATGAAGAGCTACACAGGAGCCATGTACAGAGACAGGATGTGCTCTCCAGAGCTAGTTGTGCTTCTTACCAAAGGCTCATTTCAAGCATCTTTTTATTTAAATTCATTTTACTTAAATCATAGATTTGTAGAATAGTTGGATTTGGAAGGGACCTCAAAGAGTCCAAACCCCCTGCCATTTTCAGGGACACCTCCCCTTAGTCCAGGTTGCTCAAAGCCCCTTCCATCCTGGCCTTGGACACTTCCAGAGATGGGGCATCCACAGCTTCTCTGAGCACCCTACTCTTGTGTCTCACCACCAAACATATGCAAGATTTAATTTACATTATTTTAAATGCATTTAAGATTTGTATTTGAAACTTAATATTTAACTGTATAGTTTTATTTTACATGCATTAAATTAACTTTAAAGATTTTTTGATTCTTAAATATCCTGATAAGCTCATACAGGAAAGCAAGGAGATCTGAATGAGACACCAAAAATCCTGGGAAGTCTAAACCAGAGCAGGACTGTGAGTGAGATGTGCATGCCTTGAGGGATACACTTGGTGCTCTGCAGCTGCTGGGTGAATCATTTACTGGCAATGGCAGGATGAGGAAGGTGCTGCAGAGTGAAAGAGACAAATGTGCCCAAGAGAAATGATTGACTACACTTAAAGGTTGCTAACCTTTGCAAATACACGGTAGTCACTTAGTTAATATGGTGAAAGATTTACTGGATAGACATAGGTGGCAAATTTTGGATCAATATTAAAGTTGACTCTCATGCTTTAGCAGGAGACAAACAAGCTGGTAGACCCTTGGTATCAAAGAGTAGGACCTAAGCCTCTAATTTCAGAAGAGACCCACACCTTTGAAAGCCCTACTTGGGATGGCCTTATGGAAGTCTTCATGTCATAGATTGCATGAAATGACATAGCTAAAAAGCATGAGGTCAATGGGAATGAAGGCAGCTCTCTGGGGCACAAACCTTCATAAGGGTTCTGTGAAAATGCTAGCAAATGAAAGACCTGGCTGAGGTATAATTCATACTACCAAGAAGAAAATGCAAACAAAGTGAGTCTGCTGTGAGCATGGCAGCTTTCTGTAGCACATCATGTGCAGGTGACATGACAGAGACCTTATGGAAGCTGTTTTAGCTGCCCAGAGCTGAGGCACTATTTCACAGAATAAGAATGTGCTGAGTTGGAAGGAACCTTCAAAGGTCATCCCCTGCAGTGAACAGAGACATCCTGCATCAGGTTGCTCAGAGCCTCATCAAGCCTGGCCTTGGATGTCTCCAGGGATGGGGTCTCCACCACCTCTTTGGGCAACCCATTCCACTGTTTTACTACCCTCATGGTGAAGAACTTGTTCCTAATGTCTAATCTAATCCTGCCCTGCTCTAGTTTAAAACCATTGCCCCTTATCCCATTTGTCCTGCTGAAACAGAGCAGGTGGACAAATACATGTCAGCTTGAGGATCACTTGATCCCAGTTAACCAGACATGTATTTTAGTCAAGCACATTCCTCCTTCTGGCAGACCAGTAACTAACTGAGCCTTTGTGTGCACTGGTCAGGGTATTAACAGCACAAATCTTCAAAATTTCCATGCCTCAGACTGAAGCCAGAAGAAAACAAGTTCCAAGTTTACCTCAAACCAAGAGATGATGGAGACTCATATTCTACAAATGCCATTTTCTATTAGCATGTCAGAATAAAAGCTTCTCTTGAAAATCTTCATGGTGTCTTTTAAGGCTTAGAAATCTCCATTTTGTACCAGAAAAATCAAAATATTCTTATTTCTAATCAGCCAAAATTTTATTTGTCATTTCATAAATGTCAAGAGAAGAAGGATGCAAAGGGTAGATGTGGCTGAAGGCTATCAAGCCAGTAAAGAGGCAGTCTGGCACCTCTGAGCAGCCAGTCTATGCTTGCAGACTTTCCTTGCATAACCTGAAACCACAAGCATGAGCTGAAACCAGGTGAAATTCCAGGCATTCATTCTTTATTTTGAAAAATTCCTTCTTCCTTCCAAGTGGTAAGGCCTGTGCTTTGGGTTATAGCTGACTTTTCACTTCTGAGAGGCAGCCTTTTTTATTATTTCAACAGGAAAGCTTTGTACACTGTCAGTCAAACTGAGCATTTACTTAATAAAAGCCTGAGCATGCTAAGATTTGGAGAAATGCACATCTTGTTTCCTTTTGTGGAGGTGACAAGACAAGATATAGCTGCAGGACAACACTGCTTATGAATAAGTGACAGCAGAATTTGTTGATTATTCCTCATTCCTGGATTAATGAAAGGACAAAAGAATTATGAAGGATGCCAAATGGAATACAGGCTTTAATTTTTTTCCAGTTTACAGGTTCCCACAGATTTTCAAGACTTCATGAAAGCTTGCTCTCCCAGGCACGGTGAAGGTTACACATGAGAACATATCAGTCTGTGACCAGTGGAGGAAAGGAGCAGCTGAGAAATTAGAAGCTCCTCTTGAATTAGCAACTACTGCACTTTAATTTGGGGAGCATGTTCCCCATCAACAGGGTGATTGGCTTGGGGATAAGGAGAAAGTCTTGCATTCATCATCACAAAATTCAAGGTACAAAAGGAAGATGACTCCCACTATGAGAGCTGCAGGCTTGTCACAGAGTCAGGAGTCACTTGTTGGCAGGAGTCACAGACTTGCAGAATGGTTGAGGTTGGAAGGGACTGCTGGAGATCATCTCACTTGACCTCAGTGGTCAAGCAGGGACACCTGCAGCTGATTGCCAAGTACCATGTCCAGCTGGATTTTTATTATTTTCAATGATGTGGATCCACAGCACCTAAGGGCAACATGTGCCAGTGCTTGGTCACACTTGTAGTAAAAAAAAAAAGTGTTTCCTGATGTTCAGACAGCTCCTCCTGTATTTCAGTTTCTGCCCATTGCCCCTGGTCTTGGCACTGGACACTGCTGAGAAGAGCCTGGCTCCATCTCCTTCACACTCTTCCTTTAGGTATTTATATAAACGGATGAGATGCCCTCTGATCCTACTTTTCTACAGGCAGAGCAGTTGAAGTGCTCAGCCTCTCCTCATCAACAGCTGCACCTTCATAGCCCTTTCCTGCACTTTCTCCCACTGCAGGTGGGACATACTGGAGTAAGCCCAGTGTTGGCTGAAGGCATGAGGCTGCCCTGACTCCATGGCTGAACAGTGAGTGCAGGTTCAGCAAAGCTGTTTTCTTTTGGCTGGTGTTCCTAGAAGGAGAGAAAAACCCACTCCTTTTCCTCTCACTGGAACTGTCTGGTTGAATGAGCGATGGTGGCTGGTTAGTGGGCACTGTGGTCTGTCAAGCCCACATGCTGGTTTCTCACATTTCACTCAGTGGTTTTCACCTTTCTGCCAAGTAAAAATAACATATTTCCAAGGGACTTTGAGTCTGCTGATGTGGGAAGAACCACCTGCTAAAAAAACACAAGGGAGGTTTTCCTGTTCATTTGTCAAAGGCAGGATTTTAATCTATCTTTGTGGTAAAAGGACCCCTGAAATCATTGAACCAACCCCTTGCTGAGGGGCTTAACATATGGCAGAAGTTACAGGATCAATCAGGAAAGTGTGGTGTTCAATTAATGACTGTTTTCAGCAGCTCACTGAGGGCTCTGCTGAAGTTGGAGATGTTTTTGCTTCTTACTTAAAGGGAGTGACTTTGTGGATTGTAGAAAAATAAAGCTTTTCCTGGCTCTGAAATACAGTTGGTGGAAAGGTACATCCCCAACTGGGCAGGCTGATATTATTCAACTGTAGGGGGTACAGCAATTGGACAGTCTAGATCAAGATCTAGATCTTGTCTTTTGCTGCCTTGGGATTCCCTTCTCCACCCACTGGTAGACAGCCCTTCAGACAAAAACCCTGGGTGATGCACCCACGTCAGTTGTACTCAGAAGGACCATGTGGGAGCTGGGGTAGAGTGGAACAGAAACATCCCTGGACCCCTGGTCAGCCCCTCAGCACAGCATGGGACTGAGCAGCCCACTCACATCACACATAAGGACACTGACTCAGGGCTTTCCTTAAGCAGTGAACTTGGTCAAAGCCTTACTCCCTGCAGAGCAGAGCCTCCTGATTAATCTAGTGACAGAAGTAAGACTATTCTTCTTGTTTCTCCTCTCCTCTCCTCTCCTCTCCTCTCCTTTCCTCTCCCTTTTCTCCTCCTCTCTTTTCTTCTTACCAGTCTCAAAATCTATTCTAGAAATTTCACATGCAATGACACATTAACAGCTGTTTGAATAAATAAATTGTTTTTTCCTTCATCCCCACCCATCCCGTTGACTTTGCCTGGAAATGCCAAATGAAGAACTTTTGTTTGCAAGACTAGCCACAGAAAGATAGTGGTGTGAATTCTGGCCTGCGGTGTTTGTACAAGCGCCCCAGGCAGAACTAACACAAATACTCTGGGGAATTCATTTCTGTGAGGTTAATGTCAGAAATGATTTATTTGAGCCTTCCTCCTGCTCACCAGCCTGGCATCCGTCAGGTGGGGAAACAACAGCCCCGTGACTGCAGAGTGCTCTGGGGCTGCTCCCTGAGCAAACACTCCAGAGCAGAGTCAATATTTTGGGAGCAATCAATCAAAAGGTGTTTACTCCCATACAATTTAGGTGGAAACACTTTGAATCAAGGGTCAAAATTTATATTTTTGAAGATATACCCCTTTTTGTTTCCTGTTGTTGCGTTAAAGCTGTTCAGGGAAATTGGCAAGATCATTGATTCAACTGAAGTTATTCTTGCATTATATCGAATGACTTAAAAACTCACAGTTTTTTAGTGAAATGGCAGAAATTAGCATGTCTGTCCTCATGTGTTCCCATTTCAAGATGAAATAGAATTTGTATAGTGATGCTACACTCATGGAAACACCCCTTCCAATCCTTTCTATATTAGTCCTTGTTCCTGAGAGTTTGATACTTCTTTAAAAAGTTTTCTTTCCTTCTAGTCAATATTCTCTTTAAAATGCCCTCTTCCTTTCTAATCTCTATTTCCTTTATCAAATGCACACTGAAATAAATTCTTCCTTTGCCATCATGAGAAATAACTATAGAAATCTGTATATGTAGGGTCCTGCTGTACTACTTGCAAAGCTCCCTGAGCCTAGTCCAGCCTTTGAGGAATTTAATTTATAAGGTGAGCAGACTGTAACCATTCCTATGGTTACTTACGGCCAAGTCAGTGGTTACTGAGAGCAGCCAAAAAGGACTGTACTAATTTTTTTCTGTTTATTTACCTGACAAATGACTACTACCTTCAAGGATATAACATGTTATGTTCTAGTCAGAGCCAAAACCACTTTCCCTCACCTCCAGCAAATGTGAGGTGGTTTAAAGTATCAAACAGCAACCTGAGCCTGAGGTCTGAAGCTGGCAGTACCTCCAAGCCCATACCACATTGAGCTGAAACGCTAGTTTTGTCCTGTCCAAAAGCCAGCTTAAAGTGTTCCTTTAAACTTCAGGCCACAATTAGAGCATATCAAGCCGTAAATAATAAAGGGCTAAAGACTGTAAAGTTTATTGTTGGTCTTAATGACCTTAATGTTTTTTTCCAACCTAGATAGCTCTATGATCAGCTGTGGAGGAACATATACTGCATTTATAGACAATATTCCTTTCATTTTTCGCCTCTGTTGGCACTTACTGACCCTTGAACTTTCTGTTCAAGTTTGCATCTCTCTCTGGTGTCTTCCTCTTCCCTTCTGCTCTGTGAGGCTTAAGTCCAGTTTGTTTTCTGCCCCCCACCATGTTAATAGAAAGATTTCTCTTTTTTCTTCTGCATCTAGGGGAAGCAATGTATTAGCATGGTATGGTTCCATAGGCCTGGGATTTGATGGTCACATCATTCCTCCTCTTTGGTGCAGGGTACCATGGATGGTGAGGAGTGGTAGACTTGAATCACAGCTATTCCTCACCACCAATGCCATTGCATGGCACAGCAGCTCCATCTCCTTTGGTGGCCAACGTGTGATGACCCTGTGTCTGCCTGCTCTAGTCCTTCTGAGAAATTAAGAACATGGAGGTGATTTTCAGAAGGAGATGCAGCCTGAGGTCCATGAACAGTGGCCTTCTGGTTGCAGGGACATTAATCACCTCCTCTGTAATGGGAAGAAAATTTTTTAACCTAAACTTTGTCTTCATTAATGATTCTAAGATAGGAATTTCTGATTACTGTCTACATGCATGTTTGTGTTGGTTAAAAACCCACTCTTGGACATGAGTGTGAAGATTTGTAGGTGAGTCTGAAGACAGATAGAGAAAGAGATTCACAGTCTTTTCATTTTTTGTTCAATAAGGCAGATTCTTGCCTTCTT
>VZTY01000717.1:184847-270268 GCA_013400935.1 Turnix velox | reverse complement strand
GCTCCGCTATTAAAGAGCTTCGGCGAGAAACTGCCCAGGGGAGGGACCGGCACCACCTCCCCGAGCCCTCCCAGCGCCGCCTCCCCCGCAGCGGGGAGCCAGCACCGCCGCACTCCCCTGCTCCGAGAAGGGGGGTAGTCCTACCTGGCAGCCAGAAGTGTTCCCTCTCCGCTCCCGGGAGAGCTCCCACTCCCCAGCAGCGCTTTTCTCCCCGGATGCATCCCGCCACCCAACTTCTCCCCCCTGGGGACCTCCTACCTGCACCCCACATCCTTCTCTCTCGGAAACAAAACGAGGAGCCCTGCTCGTGTCCCCTCTACTCACGACAGGTACCCCCTTCTCTCCCTCCTTTCACTTCTTCATGCCTGGCGCCACTAGGAGACATCTCCACCCATCCCAGAATCCCTACAATGTCTTCTCAGCACGGATGCTGGTCCCAGGGGCTCCTCATTGCAGCTAAATCCAGCTTGTCAGCTACTGGGTGGCCTGAAACCCCAGCAAACGTGTTGAAGCCTCATGCTGATGGCACCCCAACTCTTCCCTCACTTCTGGCCTAATTTTCACAGCCAAGGGTGCTCAGCTTCTTCATGTCCAGGTTAAAAATACCCAGAGTGTCTTTCGAAGCTGCCTCCTTTTCTTCCTGTAGTTAAACTTGGAATTAACTGCAGTGCTGGCCCCTGGGTTACATCTGGGTTTGAGCTTTGTTTGTTTTTTCACTGGGGCCAAAAAACCTGGAGGGTAATCCCAGGTTCCTCCTGGCATCTGTATAAATCTCCCCCAAAATACGTAAGTGCTGATGAAAGGTTGGTACGTTGGGAAGGGAAAAGGATGGATGATGAAGCAGACCTTTAACGTGTCAACAGGAGGAGGGATTTAGAGCAGGCAAATGAGGTTCACGTTTACATTTTCTCAGCAATATTTACACCTGTAATAAAATCTGGTTGAGCTGGTTGTGCCTTTAGCAAAAATATGTCATCTATTAATGAATTGTTTGTAAAGCACTTTGAAACTGTTTGTAAAGTCCCAGTTGAGTGACCTTTTGCTGTGTGTGTGTATGTGGCATGTCCGTGTGTCCTGAGTGTGTCTGTGGTGAGCAAATATGGCTTCATACACACCTCAGGACCTTTGCTTTGCATCCAGGAGTTGTTCAGCCTGGAGAAGAGAAGCTGAATGTGGATGATTCAGTTTGGAGAAGGAAGGCTCCTTGGAGACCTCATAGCAGCCTACTTGTACCTGAAGGAGTCCTACAGAAAAGCTGAGGAGGGACTGTTTGTAAATGGAAAGGAATGATAGGATGAGTAGCAATTGTTTTAAACTAGAGCAGGGCAGGTTTAGATTAGACATTAGGAAGAAATTCTTCTCCATGAGGATGGTGAGGCAGTGGAATAGACTGACCAGACAGGTGGTGGAGGTCCCATCCCTGGAAACATCCCAGGCCAGGGTTGATGAGGCTCTGAGCAACCTGATCTAGTGCAGGATGTCCCTGCTCACTGCAGTGGCATTGGACTAGTTAACCTTTGAAGGTCTCTTCCAACCTAACAAATTCTATGATTCTATGTTATGAACTGCCCTGTGCTCAATCATTTTGGGTTTCTCCTCTGTGGCTTCATCAGCATTGGGATTTTTTCTACCTCTGGCATGTGTGCCACCTGTAATGTGATGTTGTAGAGACTGATGGGCTTTACATGTGCTCTTCTCTAGCAAGATGCATCAGTGTTTTAATTGAGGTTTCATGAGCATATATATTTACATAGCTCACAGCACTGTTAATACTTTACAGCCAGCTCCAGTAAACAGTGCCTTCAACCTCACAAAATCCTTGCAAAGCAGACAAGTAATATTATCTTAACTTTTTAAACATGGAGGCAGACTGTGCTACAGTCCCAAGGTCAAGCAAGGAGCCTACAATGGAATCAGCAACTAAAGCCCTATCATGCAAGGCCCGTATTTGCCGTCCATGACCAGTGGTGCTTGGCTTCTAATCTGGGGGTGGGTGATAATGCTGTGAACACACACACTGTGCTGCACGTGTCCTCTGGGCTGTTCCCAGCCCCACCGGGTTTATCACCTACCCAAGACAAGCACAGGGACCCTCCCTAGGCTCAGACACCCGAAAGGACTTCCCATGGCAGAACATTTTGTTGCTTCTTCTTCTTTTTTTTTTTTTTGGCCCAATTAATGTGGGAAAGAAGACTGCAGGGAGGGTTCTGGTGACCTTAAAAACTATGCGTCTTTGTCTTAGTAGATGAAAACCCTTTTTATTTGCAGCCTCCTGCTGCAGTTAGACACCAAAGCTGAGTTTGCTGCTACCAGGGTAGGACTTTTCCCCAGTTCCCACAAAAATACCTCCTCTGCTGCATATTCAGCAGTTACACAGAAAAACTTTCTGCCCGTGAACCTGGTTCTTGGACTCATTCTGAAATCATGGTGCACACAAGCATCTTTTGAGAAGATCTCTTCCCCCCTCCCCAGAAGAAAACCCTACTGTTATTGCCTTTTCTTTGAGGACACAAAATAAATATTGGAAAGTGCTACACTGCTGTGTTTGCTTTGGAAAGTCTTTTAGATAACGGGAATTAGTTTTCAAAACAAGAGTGCTGGGAGAGGCGGTGACAAATCATAAGGAGAGGTTAGAGTTGCAAAAAAAAGGTAATTACCCTGCTTTGAACCTTATGCATGTATTAACAGTGATTAAATGTCACCACGATAATCATGCACATAATAGTTTCTTTAAACAGATCAAAGAAACCTCTGGGATAGTGGGTTTATAGAATCCTGGATTACTGGGCAGTGTGAGACGCTGGCCTGAATCCGGCACAGCACAAGCCATGTTCTTTCCTTGATTATAGTCTGACTTACAGTCTCTATTTCTTTTTAATACATCTGATTTCAGTTTTGAGGTTGCCTTCATTAAAGGTTCAGCAGCCAACTCGGTAATTATTATTTATTGTGGACACCAATAATTACATTTGGCTTCTAGTCTGTGTTATCTTCAACTTCCAGCCATCGATTTTTGTTTATCCTTGCCAGCCAGGGTTAGATGCCCTTCCTGAGATAATCCCTGCAGGTAATGTTAGGCTGCAATTAAATCACCCTTTGACCTTTTTGAAGTAAGAAAAATAGATTGAACTTCCTGAGCTTCTTATTGTAAGGCATCTTTTTCAATTCTTTAATAATCTTTTGATTTTAAAGGAGTGGGATTTGACCTCACTGTTTGAAAAGCACTTTCAGCCCAAACCTTACAGTCTTTAATGGATGCCTAAGTTAATAAGCACCTCTGGCCCCTTCAGAGTCAGCTAGGAAAGGCAACTTGAAGAAGGAAACTCACACAATAGGAACTGCACGAATATAAAAGCCTACTTCTAATTTATTATTATCTTGTCATTACTATTTCCCCCTTAATTTTGTATGTGGAAACCTTATGCACCCTGTTAATTTTTCTAATAAGTAGATACCACTTCTTGACTTTTGGTGGAATGAATTGCATTCTAAAAATGCCTCAGCCTTTCAGTTGAGGGTAGAGGGAACCCAGGAAGACCAAGCCAGAGGTGAAAGCTCCCCAGGAGGTGGCTGATGCTGGATGAGATCAGTTCCAGCCTTCCTGCCCATCTCCTGTGACTCAGAGATTGGTATTTCATCCCAGACATTTCTTCTTAAATTCTTGGATTACAGTTATCTAAACATGCAGGTTTTTTTAAAAATATGTAACTTATAAAGATGTTTTGGAGCCCTGAAATTGTAAGAATGAATTAATCACTGTCAATTATCTCTATCATCCAACTCATCTATATTTTTCAATATAAAACAAAAAAGTCTGTTGGATGCTTCTGCCATCTGCTTTCTTGACTGACAATTCCACAACATTCATTGAGCACCATTAGTGACTTTGTCTGTGCTTACATAAAACACTTTTGTCTTTGACTACCCATCCATGAGTTTTTTAGTTCTGCTTATTTCATCATATTCTTTCCATTTGGATTTATACTCATTCCAACAAATGTCTCCTTTCTATTTTATTAAAGATTCTGTGATTTATTCTTTGCTTTTTCCTTCTACAAAGTTAGATGAATATCACTTTGTGCAATGGTGACTTTCCAAGCATCTTGTATTATATTTTTAATTTATTTCTAATTACTATTCACATGCTTAATGCGAATTGTCTCCCTTACTTCTGTATTTTATGAGGCTCTCTTTTAAAGCCAGAAATATGTCTGTTCCTCAATTTGCATTTATCCTGCTGTACTTATCCACTGATACCAGCATTTATATTGTCCATTAATAATCAGAAAAGTAATTATTTGTTTTGCCATGATACTCCAACTGCACATGGCTCCACTCAATCTCAAGAAAACCCCCTGTGCAGTAAGCTGTGTATGTATTCATGTGTATGTATATATATACACATACATATCCAAATACAGACACATATATCTGTTACTATAATAAATAAAATATTCTATATAATAACAGTGCACAAAGCAGTTCATGGAGTGGCACTCTAATTGAATTACACTGGATCAACTGATTGATCTCAGTGAAGCAGACTATGTCTCAGACTTTAAAATAAAGTGTATAGTATGTGCTCAGCCTTTCCCAAGATAAATTGCAGCATCCTTCTGGGCCTCATTCAGCTCCTGATGCTCTTGGGATCCTTGTTTAGTTTTCTGTCCTTGGTGAATCTGTCCCTGAGCCAAGGGTGATGCAGCCAATACCAGCACTGGAGGCCCAAGGGCAGACCTCCTGACATATTGTTAATCCCTGTTTTCATGCTGACATGACTGCAACTTACTTTGTGTACTTTTGTGCAGATATCTCATACTTGGATTCACAGAATTATCAGATCCTTTTGGTTGGAAGAGACCTTTAAAAGCATCCAGTCCAACCATTAACCTGAGGCTGCCAAGCTACCATTAAACCATGTCCCTCAGAGCCACATCCACACTACATTACACATTCACATGTGTAATTCCTCACATGCCAGCATGGGTCAATAGTTGCTCTATGACCCCTGAAAGTCAATATTTTGGTCTGCAGAGAGACCTCAGAATTTGATTTTATAGCTCTGTAAACAGGAAATTTCAGCACTACTTAACATGCAACGTTTTGAGAAACTGAGAAACTCTTTGCATTTAGATAGGATCAAAATGTTTGACAAGGCAGGGGGATTTTTCAGTTTATGTGTGTGGTTAGAAATCCAGGAGAGAGCAGACAACATTCAACAGGACACTGAGAGCAAAGCTGGCCATAACTTCCATAGGCTGAAAGATATAAAAGTCTCTTTATCAAGGTGCTAGTGCTTTTTTTCATACAGGTATTTCTATTTCTAGTCTTAATAGCTGATCAAGAGACTGTTATTCTTTTTTTTCTTTTTTCTTTTATTTTTTAAACAGTTTTCCCAGAGTCCCTTTCCTCAAATAGTTCAGACTGATGCTTCACCCCAGCCAAATTAACAGAATGGAGCTGTTACAAGGCAAAGTCACTGTCAGGATCCACTCAGAAAAAAACATTTGTAGAATGGTTTTGGCTTTTTTTCAGACTGTAGTTACATTTGTAAAACATTATAATAAAACAGAAATTCATCCAAAACAACTGGCTCCTTTCTTGCCTGGTTTTACTAGATCTCTTGGGAAAATTCTGCTGCAGAGATCTAGCATTCCCCATTTCATGAAATTCTCTTGCTTTGGGGAAAATTAGCAGACTATGGTTTGAAGATCAGACCTATAGTGGAGGTGAAATTCAGCCTGGGCTTTGGAGTTGGTGTTTCTGCCTCCCAAAATTACTTATGGTTTGAGCTGCTAATCATCTTTGCTTCTATAACTCTCAAGGACTCACAGTCTGGCTCAAAACTTCCCACACTGGACCTTAGCCCAAGGGATTTTTAATTTTTTTTCTTTTTTTTCTGGAAAATGATGAACAATTTTCTTCTCAGGAAATTGTTCAGAGAGCCCTTATTTTTATGCACTGATAGCTCCAAAACATCTTGGTTTTATAACTTCAGGCTTGGCATGTGCAGAGTGCTGTCCTGAAGGAGGAATGCACTTTTTTTGACTCATCTGAAGAAATTTAACTTCGCAATAACAAATTAAGCCTGAAAGTTTTTGGAAGTAATAGATGGATTGTTCACAAGGCATGATTTCACCGTGGTAGAAAATGACAGGCTGAGCTCTCTGTCTCTGAGGGATCACGAGTCCTGTTTTATAAATACGGCTTAGTTTCCTTTCTGCAGAGTCATCTTTCCCACTAAATCTTTCAGCATCCTGTTTTGCTTTAACTCTATGGCAGCATCAGAGTTTATTTCCCCTATATTTGCTCTCCACAAGCAATGCTGTGCTTGGCTCCTGGTGGCATTTTGCATGTTCAGTATAGCAAATTTTACTGCATGTGATTCAAGAGTGACACTTTTTGCCTCTTGTGGTAAGTTGAGTTGCATTACTTCTCCTCAGTCATCCCAATTGCACACAGTTGTCACATCTTGTTGTCACTCACAGTCATTCACACAGTCACATCACATAAATCTGATGATGGACAGGGGTGATATAGATGTATTTGAAAGCACCCCATAGTGCTCTCTCCTCAAATGTGTTGTCAAAGAAGCAAATACTCAGCTTTTAAAGATTTCAATTACTTAATTCATTACCCAGGAAGTAAATAGCTTTAAAACATGGAGATTAATTAATTGAAATAAACTTTTAAATTTTGGAAATTGAGACTTGGAAGCTTTCTTTTTAAACTTGGAAACTGAAACTTTGGAAAGTGAGGTTGAGATACAGATCCCTTAAAACAGGTGCTGAGAAGACGAACTTGCCAATATTGTTACAATACCTGAAGGGCCTACAGGAAAGCTGAGGAGAGACTGTCAGAGCATGTAGCAATAGGCAATGGTTCTAAAACTAGAGCAGGGAAAGTTTGGATTAAACATTGGGAAGAAGTTCTTCACCATGTGGGTGATGAGGCACTGGAACAGGTTGCTCAGAGAGGTGGTGGGGGCCCCATCCCTGGTGACATTCAAGGCAAGGCTTGATGAGGCAGGATGTTCCTGCTTATTGCAGGGGGGTTGAATTGGGTGACCTTAGAAGGTCCCTTCCAATTCAACACATCTTATGACTCTATGATTTGTTTCTGCTGGTTTGCACCACTCCAGTCATACTGGGATGAGCTGGTTTAATTGATCAGATGTTGCAGGCTTAAGGTTGTTCTGTGTCATTGGAGCAGAGCAGAGCTGTCAAGCGTGCAGGTGAACTTGTCCAAAAATCTTTAAATGTACAACTTTCCCCATTAAAACCCCCCCCATGAGCTGTTATCCTGTCAGGGCACAGCTGGAAAAAAACCCATCCCTACTTTGTATTGTGTTGGGCTGGTGGTGGTCATTCTCCTGGGAAAGAATTTCAGCAACTGATAGGTTAAAGTTCCCTGCATTCACATTGCTTTTGCAGCATCTGTGAATGCACAAAATGAGATGAGATACAGGAGTGGAAGCTGTCCTGTGGCTGAGAGGGACTGTTGGTATCACCCTCCCAAAGAGATGCTTCATGCACCAATAAAGTGGCTTTAACTGCCTTCAGACACACAACTGCCTGTGGGTCCTTATGGAATCACAAAGAAGTTTAAACTGGCAGCAATACTTGGCTATTTCAGTTTCAGCTGGGCCGCCCAGTTTACAGTGGCACCATTCTTCCCTTTGTGGGCCATTAAAAATATAGTCACTGAGTGTTAATTATTTCCAAATTCCATCCTCCTCTGCAATCCTTCGAAATTTTTTTGATTCATTAGTGGTTGTTTTCTCCTTAAATGATCACAATATGCACTCAGTTTGAGAGCTGGTTTAATTATTTCATTTAAGGAGAGGAGTTTTTGCTAATACATTTATATATACAGGCAAAATATACCTGCTGTATTTTACTCTTTCTTTCAGTACCATTTATCCCTCTTTCTCACAGAGACAAAGCCACTCTTCCATAAACCATGTATGTGTGACATTCATAGTTCTCCTTGCTATTCCTATGCAGTTAAAGCAGTGATACTCTAATATGAAGACNATCTTACACACAATAATAACAAGTAAAAATATTAGTACAAACACAAACCAGAAAATTTACCCCATTCTACCTCAAACCAGGACATGCAGTTAAAGCAGTGATTCTCTAATATGAAGAGAAACACATCAGCTTCATCCCAGTTAGTGAGAAGGACTGATTTACCAAACAGGTTTCTTAATTTCTTTCCAAGTTGACAAATTAATCATATGGATTACAGCTACACAAGACTAAAGGGTTTTTATAATTAGTCTGAGCATAAATAGTGTCATTCACTCATGTCCAAAGGGCTTTTCTGTCATTTTACATTTACTTTATGTTCCTTGCATACAGGTGCAACTCACCTTACCCTACATGCATGTATAGAGTCACAGAATCATAGAATATGTTGAGATGAAAGGGACCTTCACAGGCCATCCAGTCCATCTCCCCTGCAGTGAGCAGGGACATCTTACAACAGATTAGGTTGCTCAGAGGCTCATCAAGCCTGGCCTTGAATGTCTCCAAGTATAGAGCCTTCAGCACCTCTCTGGGAAACCTGTGTGCTCTTCCTCTGACCCCCTGACAGGGTAGGTCCAGGTTCTATCTGTCAGAAAACTAACAAAATAAAATTAACAGCCCTGTGTGATCACAAAAGAGAAAAGATCAGCTTATTTTGGCTTCAGGTGTCAGGGAACTACACTCTCATTCTTTTCTGTTGCTCTGATCATGATTCTGTCTTAGCAATGTACCAGGGTTTTGTTATCAATGGAACAAATGCAGGATTTTATTTTTTATTATTGCTGGATCAGGCCATTGGGTATGTACTGATCCTTCATTCCTGAGCAGTGCTATTTATATTTGGAGGCTGATAACTCATCTGGTTCCCCACAGACATATAGATGAACTTAGAAAATAATGAGAGTTTATGTGAATTCCATTTTTCTCAGGCGTCTTTATTCCTCAGAGAGATTTCCATGGAGCCAAATTACCATGAAAACTAGATTACCATGATATGTCAGTTCCTCACGGAAAAAGTTCATGTCATTCATTACTGTTGTCACTATACACACATCCTTGGGGAACTAAGAAAATACAAAAAGAAAACTCCTAAAAATGTGAATATAAAACATAAGAAAGCTCCCATGTAACCCAAATATTACCCAAGCCAAACTCAAGCCAATTATTCCCCAAATATGAAAATTTCAGGCCACATCTGGGCATAGCTCTGTAAAAAGAGGTGATATGATATAAAATCACTCTAAATAGATGAAGAAATGAGCTGGAGAGAAGACCAGCACACAAATCTCTGCTTCAAACACAAGGTACAAAGCACTGAAGAGTCAGGCTCCCAATTCAGACAGAAGTCACTGCATGTACTCCAAAGATGGATCTTTCATTTTTTTATAAATCTTACAGGAAAGCTCTCAAGGGTGCACTTTGACAACATGACCATCACAACAGAAGACAACGACCAAAAAGGCCAGTGGTGCTTCTTGTGGAGCCCCAAACCTTTCCTTTCTACGCATCGGATGGAGGGGCTCTTCAGCCAAAGATGAGATTTTTGGTAGTTTTGCTGTTGCTAGGTTAGTTCACCATCAAAATCTGTCCAGCCAAGGCAGACAGAGAAGGCACTTGAGAGGCCAGTTCAGGTCTAATGAGACAATGCTGGAGGCGTTGCACCCTCCCCTGACTATCAAAGGAGCTTAGAATGTCTATCACATTCCTCAGCTGCTACAGGAAACTGGGTAAAGTTAAGAGGAATTAACATAGGCTCATGTGTGGCAAGAAGGTGGTGAGTAAGGGAGAATTTATCCAAGAACCCTGGGGTGACAGGACAAGAGGAGTTGACTTCAAGTTGTGCCAAGGGAAGTTTAGATTGGATATTAGAAAAAAAAATTACAGTAAAATGATTGTTAAGCTTTGGAACAGGCTGCCCAGGGAAGTGATTGAGGCACCATCCCTGGGTGGACATAGAGCTTAGAGATATGGTTTAGTTACAGTTCTTGTCAGAATTAGGTTGATGGATGGACTCAATGATTTGAAAATTCCCTTCCAACTAAAGTGATTCTTTGATTCTATATCTATAGGATAAAAAAAAATCTTGGTTTCAGCCTTGCTAGAGGATCATTTTAAGATCTTTCTTATAACACCAGCACAAGAAGTGTAATGTAATGCCACTCCTGTCTCTAAATTATGACAGGGTGAACTGGGTCCTAAGAACATGATTTCAGTAAGTAAAAAAACAGCAGTTGAAGAGATCTTTTGTATAAGCAGACACATGGAAACAGATAATGTTCAAAAGTCCTTCTAGAAAATTATATTTGTAAGATGGCCCTGGGCTTTATTCACTACAGCTAAAAGAAAATGAGACGCTGGATGTTAAATGACATTTGGTTTAAGACAACGAGCTTCTGGAGAACTGTACTGTAAAACTGTGTAACTTTTAGTTCTTCAGCGAAGTGGTAGAAGCTGCAAACTCTTTCAGCCTGGGCTATTTAGCAAAATTAAAAAGTCAATTCATCATCTGAAGATATACTTTTATACATTATTTTTCCTTGATATCCTTCTCTCTAAACAGATATGAATACAGCTCAGTGGGGGTGCAAGTGCTGGAGGAGGTATAACTTCTTACATATGTTGTAATTTCCCATCTAAAGTTTACTGATTTTCTGATACAGTATTTTAAATGTATCATTTGGGCTAATGCTGCTTTGTGGTACTGAGAAATATATTGCATGTCCATGGACATCAGGTCATTGACCACCTTCAAGTGCCTTATTTTCAGGTATGGTATGCTCTCTCTATTTTGATTGAAGAGATCTGTATAAAACATCACCATTTCACCTCTTCCCCAGAAAAGAAAATCAAGCAAAATTCTTTCATTTTCCATAAATAGGATGTAGAAGGAAGGTGTCTTCCTGGTATAAGAGAGGAATGCAAAATGATACTATATCTGACCAGCTTATGCACAGGCACATACATACCCAGCTCTTGCCAGCTCAGTGAGTTTCCTGCTCCCTACCTTAAAATCCTTTCAATGCTAAAAATCACTGTAAAAATATCAAGATGAGCTTTCTGACAGTGACATTAATCAGGATGCAAAGCAGACTTTCCCAGAGAGCGGTGAAAGCCCTATCATTTGTGTTATAAACAATAGTAATTCTTAACACATGATGTGCACAAAGCTGGACAAATATGAAATGATCTGCAATATGTGCCTTGGAGATGTTACTCTTGCACAAGGGTGTGGATGTGGTTTGGAGCTTAGGGCCCAAAGAGCAAGCCCCTTCCTAAGAACAACTGAAGTTCATCTCTTCTGACTTGGTACTCAGATAACAAGATGACTCTGTGCCCTTTACTTAAAAACATTACACAAAATACTGGAAACTAGACTCTGTAAGATGTAACTGAGGAGGACAGAGAAATAATCTATTACTTTAAGGAGGGGAATTATTTTTGAGTCACAAAGTTGAGTGTCCAACCTGAACTGAAATCTGATGGGACACGAGCATCGAACTTCCACAAGGGTCTCTAAAAATACTGACCTTAAAATGCTCAATTTTTTTCCTAGCCATGCCAGATGGGAGAAGTCTCTGCAGGAGATGTCTGTAAATGAGATCAGAACTCAACCATAAAACACTGACAGAGTCATCTGGAGCACACAGAGCTGGGTGATGAGTATACCATTTCAATATTTTTGTGTTTATTACATTTGTTTCTCCCATGTGTTGGTTTTGATTTATCTACAGCTTTGATTTTGATTTGTACTTTATTATAATTTACTTTCATTTGCTCATTCTCAGTCTATTTACAGAGAACAAAAGAATGTGCAAAGTGGAACACTAGAATAATAGTGTTTATTTTCACAAGTTTGGAGCGATCAAATAACTCACAAGTCCAGAAGATGAACCATGCCTGAGGTAGGTTAGGTCATCTCAAGTGTGGGGAAACAAACAGAAATATCCCATTCTTCACTATTGTTTATTATAACTATGTCACTTGGGAGTTTTAACAATACCACATATATAAAACATTTATTCTTGCTTTCTGAGCTATTCAGAATTTTCTCAAGGCTTTTTGGTGCAATTTTTTTGCTAGGGATGCTGCAATGTTGCTGTGCTTTAGTGACTTTCTCAACTGGTTTAGCAGAAATACAAGAAACAGCCCCTAGGAGTGAGCCAGGGCTGCTGAAAAGAAGGTTTTGTTCTCTGAATGCTTCTATGTTAAAAAAATGGTTCTTTTGAGAGCTTTAAGTAATTTGTTTCAACTTCTTTCCTTGATTCTCTTTCATGTACATTCAAAACTTAGTACAGCAGATTAGAAACCAATCCACAAATGGTTTTTATACTGCCTTGATTTTTCACGGGAGGTTCAAGCATGGATGTTTAAAGCTACATCTGATTGCCTGAACCCAGTTTCTCAAAAGCTAATAGTAACTATGGGCATGTTGCTTCTTTCATTTGGATTTTGGTGTGTTCTCAAAACACTTCACATCAAAACTCACTGAAAATAAAGGCAAAGGGGGCAGCTGGCCTTGAAGAGCCTCCTCCATGCCACTCACCCTGCTCACAGCTTTGGACACAGGATCATGGAATAGTTTGGGTTGGAAGGGATCTTTAAAGGCCATAGAATCATAGAATAATTTGGGTGGGAAGGGACCTTAAAGATCCAACCCCCCTGCCATAGACAAGGACACCTCCCACTAGATCAGGTTGCTCAGTGCTTTGTCCAGCCTGGCCTTGAATACGTCCAGAGAGGGGGTATCCACAAGTTCTCTCTCTGGGCACCCATCTAGTCCAACCTTCCATTCTCAAACAGGCTGCTCAGAGTTCCATCCAACCTGACTTTGAATGTTTCCAGGGATGGGACATCCATTACCTCTCTGGGCAACCTGTGCCAGTGTTTCACAGCCAGCATCCCACTGAAGGATGACGTAGTTTATCAAACCAGCCCAGACTAAAATCACTGCCAGCCTGCTTGAAAATACAAACCGGCACAAAAGCAGTGGTTCAGCAGCTGCTGTTGAATTTTACCACTGTGATGTTCAAGTGCTGGCAGAAGGAGCCATCAGAGTCCTGAGGCAATTTCAACAGTAACATTTGAAAACTAAGGGGCTAAAATTTATTGTTTGTTATTCCTCTGGAAAATTTCAGGCTGCAATTGAAAGCCTTTTCAAAAGTGTTGAGTTACTAAGAACTTTCATTAATTTTCAAAGGAGCTATTGGGTGCCCAGTGGACTTACAATAACTACATTTCTATCTGTGGTCTTAGCAGCCCAACTTTATGGGCTGGCGGTTTTATTATAGTATGCTAGGGACCTCAAACATACTAAAAATGTCCCCTTCTGAGTCTTTTCTTAAGTTCATGAAGTTATTCATGACTGAAAAAAATCCAGTTTGAAGCATAAATCATGTTGCAGCAATGACCTCGAGTAAGATGGAAATGGGTGAAGAGGAGAAGCAAACAACTATTTTTTACTTGAGGATTTCATCAGTTGTTCCTGCCTCCATTTTTCCTCTCCTACTTTGTGAAAGATTCTTTCATTGACACTGCTGATGAACAGTCAACCACCAACTGCTGCTCCTGAGGGCAAATGGTAATGATTCACTGGTATATACCTGACATAGAGTCATATGTCTCTGTTGCATATTTATCTCAGACTTCATTCATAAGGCTCAAAAAACAGCCAGAGCAAGAAATATGCCAGGGAATCATAGAATCATAGAATAGTTTGGGTTGGAAGGGACCTCAAAGATCATCGAGTTCCAAGCCCCCTGCCATAGGCAGGGACACCTCCCACTAGACCAGGCTGCCCAGTGCCCTGTCCAGCCTAGTCTTGAACACCTCCAGAGAGGGGGCATCCACAACCTCTCTGGGCAACCTGTTCCAGTATTTCACCACCCTCACTGTAAAGAATGTCTTTCTTATGTCTAGTCTAAATCTATCCCCCTCCAATTTATATCCATTGTTTCTAGGAAGGTTTAGGTTTGATATGAAGAAAAGTTTTTACACCGAAAGGGTTATCAAGCATTGAAGCAGGTCACCCAGGGAAGCTGAAGTCTCATCTCTGAAGGTATTTAAAAGATGAGTTGATGTGGTGCTTAGAGATATGGTTTAGATTAGTGATGGCTTTGTCAGAGTTAGGTTGATGGTTGAACTAGATTATCTAAAAGGCAACTCCCAACCTCAGCCATTTCATGATTATCAATCAGGTGCAACCTAGAGGTCTGATGGGTTGCTTCTTTGATCTCTCTAGGAGTGGAGACCCACCTAATGCTGCCTCAGAGCCCTGTGTGTGCAGTGTGGTGTAAGCCCAGCCTGCTCTTATCCTTCCCATGCGTGGTCATGGACAAGTGAACACCATCTGCATGTTTGGAGGCTGCTGCCCCCACCTGGCGTGAAGAAATGAAGGCATAGAAACTATATTTGACAGGCCTTTCCTGACTGTTGAATCTGATAGACCTGGAGGAGGGAGGGTGTTGGAGGATGGACATGAGTTCCAGAGACATGGATCTGCAGAGACATCTCTATGACTGCAGAGCATGGGCACACACAACTTTTGATAGCATTACTTTCCAGGTGAAGAGATTTTACTTCCTCCTGGGGTATAAGTGGTTTGCAGTGGTTTCAGTCAGATGAAATTAGGGAACTAGTCTTTATCATATGGGCAAGAGCATTTCAAGCAAAGAAGTATGCTGAGGTGCACGGGCAATGCAAGACACGATTTTCATTCTTTCCAGAACTACAAGAAACCCTTTCCTGGAATGCAAGAAAGAAGCAGAGAAGCAGCAGGACCACATTTATTGTCCTGGGATGGTTTTGGGATGCTGTCTACATGCTTACTCTTTTTCTAGTGAGCCCACTGGCTTAATATAGTCTTTAATAACCAATTCAGTCACCTGGTTTAGAAAGAAGAAATCAGTGTCTCCAGGAAGAGCAGCACTATAGACTAAATACAGTTGAAGTATAATTTTCCTGTTGCCAGCAGCATGAATATGGCTCAGTGTGTCATCTCTTGGTCTGGCCTGCAGAATCAGCAATGGGACCTTGTTTTCTTGCTGTAATCCTTGGTACCTCTGGAAGGAAAACTGCAACATTTGTGTCTGGCAAAAATCCAGATTTATATAAACTGGAGAATATTATTGTGTGTATTAAAATGTTCACAGAGTATTATCCCACAGCCCATCCCATGTTTATTTTGGAAATGATTACATCTGGAAAATGGGAAAGCTTCCAGTTAATTCCTCTACCTTGAAAAATCAGCAAACACAGGGTATTTTGAGATTATTCCCTGGTAAAAAAATGAATAAGAAGCATTCATGACTGTAAGCCAGAAGTGAATCCCTCTTCAAATAATACAAAATGGATTAAATTTAAAGCATAAGTACTTTTGTAGACAAGGGTAAAAGTAGTTCTTAAAGGGTCTTTCTTTCTAAAACCAGCTCAATTAAGTAACACTCTCATTCAATTTCACACAGTAGTGACAAATTACTACTTTGTGATTTATTTTTTACAAAACTTGTTATGTTCTGTACCTACAATTTGTACTGGCTTTTCAGAAGCAATGAAGATTGGTGGAACTATCACTAGGCACATCATCAACAGCATGATGATGATTTCTCAAAAGCTCTCGTCCACGATTTGCTCTTATTTACAAACGTCCATGTTTTGAGAGCTCCCTGTAGAAGAGACAGCACCACAGTATCTTCAAGATCCTGTGGAGTTGGCTGAAGGAAGCAGATGCCTGTGTGAACATGTTGCCTCCACTGACTTGAGCAGAAGGATGAATCCCTAGTTTTTTTAGAAGCAGAATATTTCTTCAGTCTGGATTTCATAAACCTCATGATGGAGGCAATTGCCGAGATGGCAGGAGAACAAACTGAAGGAGAAAAACAATGAAAGTGGAAGAATCAGAAAAGAAGAAAAAGAATTAAGGGCAAAACCCTTTCTGCTGTTAAGAGCAGTTCTTATTGGGTAAGAGAAGTGACTCCCAGAAGCAAAGTTCAGGCACTGAGGACTGTACAAGAAGAAGGGAGAAGCTAGATCAACTGTCCCAAGGGAAAAAAACAAATGCATGGCAAATAGAAAGTGTACACAAGTTGGAAAGCAGCATGAGAGAACAGAGAGGGCAGAGCATAACATTTCTTCCAAGCTAAAATGTTTCCAGATTGTTCTGATATTTAAAAAAGTTTGGATGGAAGATTTCCCAGATCCCAATGCATTTGGAAGGTGAAGCCTCCTGCAATGTGAAATTCCCTGTTTGGATTCTCTCCTCTGTGTCTTTTTTGTTTTTTCTTCTATTTGTTTTTGTGCCAGTGAGTTAAATGCTGCTCCTCAGACTTCCAGCTAGATCCCATAACACTGATACTTGTGAAGGCAGGAGGAATTCTTCACACCTCCAGCAGCTCTCAGGGGCTGGCACAATGTACATAATTCACTTGCAGGTCCCAGATTTATCAGCTGCTGAAAGTATCAGCAAAGAGTGTTCTTAGACCCATTGAAACATGGACAGGCAGGGTGCTGCTGGGTGTAATGCACCAATTGCCACCCAGGCAGGGTTGGGAGGGACCATCAAATTTCACCTAGTCCAACCCCCCTGCAGTGAGCAAGGACATCTTGCACTAGATCAGGTTGCCCAGAGCCTCAAATATAATCAGTCGTCATCAGCACAGGTAAATGGGAGGGCTGAAGTGCTGACCATCAGGTGAGGTCTCTCACAAAAGACTGAATCTGGTCTCAAACTTGTGCTGAAAGCTGTGTTTTTTTCACCCAGCTGCAAACGGGTACACAGGCAACTGAAGCAGAGTCAAAATGTGGCAAGGTGCTGCCACATCGCTCCCTTCTGTGACACAAAGCAGGGAGGCAGGGATACCACAGCTCTCACACTCTAACAAGGCTCTAATATGGTGTCTTAGCTGCCTAAAGTTTTATTCTGATCCTGCCATATTAATAAGAAGCAGGGAGTAAGTGGAGCACTCATGACTCCCCCGTCCTAGATGTTGCTGAGCAATTAGCTCACTCCACAGCTTTGTTTTTGGGACTGCTCCGAGTAACTCTCTCCAAGGCACCTGGACGTTACAGGGCAAGTCCTGAACAGTGTGTGCCACGTCACTTGGCCCCACACCATTGGGTTTGTCACTGGTGTTAATGTTTAAATAACATTACAGAGAGCTCCTGCTACTCCTAGTATACAGCCTTGTTCATGCCACAAGGAGAGCTTCCAAAAATGCAAGATATTTACATGGGCAGAAGTAAAGGTCTTCAATACTTTTTTAACTCTGTGATTCCTTCCCTTTCCAAGAATCTTTTGTCCCAGATCCAATTAAGGGGAAGTTTCTCCAAGGACAGAGCAGCTTGGGCTGGCATCCAATGCCAGTTGGGCTACCAGTGCTATTCCCATGCCACTTTATCCCTAGGGCTTCTTCCCAGAATAGAGCATTACAGCCCCACTGAAAAGGGTCTGGAGCAAGGTCAGGGCTGCGAAACCTTCTTCATTAGTGGATTGTCAGAGTAGTCCTTGGCTGGCCCAGCAGGAGACAAGGAGACACCCAAAAGCCCCCAGTTCTGAGCAGGCTGATCAGAGCTGCTGCACAAACCAACAGGGATCTTCTTGGGTCCTTCTTCACCAAGTTTTCCTTAACTTGAGCAAGGCAAATCCTATAAAAATTGGAAACACTTGCAAAAATGTGCCTCAGAAGTGAAATTATTTGCTTGTGTAATTATAAATATTGTGCAGTTTCCTGCCCACAAGCACAAGGCAGAAGAAAGCAAGCCCAGAGCAGTAGCAAAGCCAAGGCATGCAAGCGAGAGGGCTAGAATCTATATCTTAGGAAATAATTGCCTTTTCTGTCCAGAATAAGCTTTCTCAAGAGAGTAATACAAAACCAGCAAGCGAGGCATGGGATCCAAACCAAAGTCCAGACAAGGTTGCAGCAGGTTATCTTGCTGATGTTGCCAGCACCACTCACCCCTCCACCCCTGTCAGCCACGCAAGCACAGCTGCAGGGGAGCTGTACCTCAGCGTTAAAGGGAATTTATCTCTAGGGAATTCTACTAGATTTTAAACACCAACTGTCACAGAGTTCTACCAAACACAGTGTTGCTTGCTCAAGCGCGCTTGAGTGAAATAGCACAACTGCACTATTTAGGCCAAAAACCTCCCCCTGCACATTTGCTGGGAGCCTGCAAAGAGCCTCCCAGCTTCTCGAAGTTCTGGGAACCATCCAGCTACCAAATATGAAATGTGCTCTTGCACCCTTTCTGGAAAGAGTGAGAAGAGTTTTTTGACAAATTTTCTCTGTCACATCAGGAGTGGCCCATACTCGTCTTGAGTCTGATCAGTAAGGGGAACTCTCTAAACTCTGTAGGAGAAGGAGGAAGGCAGGAAGGGGGAGGACATTTCTTGCTGTGGATCTGTTCCAAGCCTGTGTTTGCCTGCAGGTTAGTTTGCTGATCTTCCCTTTTCCCTCAGGACAAGTGTCCCATTAGGCCTTCAAATAACCTTTTCTGACTCCACCACTGCACAGAATGTACAGAGTGTACTTGTCCCATTGGGACTGAGTTGCAAACTGCTACTTAACAGAGCTTTAACCTAAAATCCCTCACCCAGCCCATCTGGTCCCCAAAACAATGAGAATGTCTTTCAGAAGCCAGTTTCCAGACTGCTGCTCTGGTGAGATCCCACATGGAGTGTTGTGTCCAGCTCTGGAGCCCTCAGCACAGGAAAGACATGGAGAAGATCCAAAGATGATTTGAGGGCTGGAATACATCTGTTGTGAGGACAGGCTGGGAGAGTTGGGGTTGTTCAGCCTGATGATGAGATGAGAAAACTGTAGAGAGACCTTAATGTGGTCCTTCCGTACTTAAAGAACAGTGGGGAAGGGACTATCAGGGAATGTAATGATAGGATGAGGGATAATGGTTTTAAACTGTAAGAAGGGGTAGATTTAGATTAGATATTAGGAAGAAATTCTTTAACGTGAGGGTGGTGAGGCACTGAAACAGATTGCCCATAGAAGTTGTGGATGCTCCATCCTTTGATCTCCTTGCTGATCATCTGGATGGGGCTTTGAATGTCCCCTTATACTTAGAACGGCAGGGGGTTGGAACTAGATGATGTTTAGCGTCCCTTCCAATCCAAAGCAGTGGAAGCCAGCAGCAGATGCCAGTTACGCAGCTAAACCGTAACCGTGTCACCAGTCACTGCCTTCAGGGTTTTGTAAAAACCTCCTCCTATCTTTCCAAACCAAAGAATCGTCTTCTTTAAGCCCCTCTACAAGCTGCGCTCGCCCTCGGACCCCCTTCTTTTCCCTCCCCACCAATGCCTTTAGCAACCTCTCCCCTTCACGGGTTCTACCGGGAGATGAGGAGCCCGAACCACAGCCGCAGCGGTGCCGGGGTGCACCCAGGCTTCACGCCCCTCACACTGTCACCCCGCTGCCTATCCTCCGCCATTCCTGCTCACCGGCTCCGCGCCCAGGGGCCGTTCGGGGGTCACGTAGGAAGCTGCGGGCCGGGCCGAGGTACCGCTACCGGAGGAAGGCAGCGGCGGGAGACTGGAAGGGCGATGCTGCGGGAGGTGATGCGCACAGGCGGGGGACCTATAGACTGTGCACACACGGGGAAATAGGGAAGATGCACGGGGGAAATAGAGAACATGCACGGGGGAAGTGGGGGACAGGCAGAGGGGACAGACATTGACAGGACCCACAGCTCACGTCCCCAACGGTAGGACCCACGTGCAGCGCGCGCCCCGCAGAGCGGCTCGCGCCACCCNCCCCCACAACTGCTACGAGATCGGGCACACTTGGCACCCCCGGTGCTCTTGGGCCTTCCTTCACGTCACGCAAGGAGCTCTGGCCGAGTCCCTCCGCATCTACAGCACCCTCTACCTGGTGGGTCTGCGGGGAGGAATGTCTGTGAGGGGGGGGAGGGTCTGGCCTGAGAGAGGGAGAGGGCGTGAGGGGTACGATGAAGGTCAGGGGTGTGAGGGATGTGATGGGGGTCTGGCCTGAGGGGTGTCAGGGGCATGAGAGGTATAGGGGAGGTGTGTGGTCTGAGGGAGGACAAGAGCTGGGAAGGACACAGAGGGTGACAGAGTCGAGTGGGATCTGGTCTTGGTTTTAGATGTAAGGGCACGGGGGGTATCAAAGTTGGGGGAATTTTGCATGGAAACTCCAGAGTTATGTGGGGGAGTGTGGGCTGAAGTGAGGGGAAAGGGCACGAGGGATGTATGGTGAGGGCCAAGGGGTATCAGAGTGGGACAAGTCTGGCCTATGGTGGGGAGGCAAGGGAATGAGGTGTATTGCAGGATGTAGTCTAGTCTGGAGTGCAGGGAGAGGGATAGTCTGTGAGAGGAAGTGTAGGACACATGTCAAGGAGCAGGGAGTCTGATCCTGGTGTGACAGGGCAGAAGAGCAATTGGGATGTTTTAGAGGGGGAGTCTGATGCTGCTGAGGAGATAGACTGGGAGGTGGGCAACTTGGTTTGAAGACTGGAGATTGTAAGGGAGGTAGAGGAAGAAGCCTGATGCCTGAGGAGTGGAAAAAGAGAGCGTGGACCTAGGTAGGGTAGTGGGGTCTGATGAAAATTATGATATAAGAAAGGTAAAGCTGGTTGGGTAGGAGGGCACAGGCACACCCTGAACATCATATTTTTGTCATTTTCCAGTACCTATGATACCTGAGTAAAAAGACTTAGTATTTACCTGAGAGGGTGGCATTTTTTTGTCAGTAGCAAGTGTGATGCACATGTGTATTGCTGTTGGAGACATCTTGGTAGTCAGTGCATTGAGGAGATTCTATCATACAATTAGGTAGGGCTACAAAAATATAGTGAGGCTAAAGGAGTCTTAAGTATTTGGAAAGTATCCTACAGGTGACCTATCTTAGCTTGACGCGCAGTTAGTTTTGGTTATATCACCTCAGCTGCAGCTGGCTTGCTTCCAGCAAATGAGGGTGTAGGTAGAGGAGTCAGGATCTGCTTGCATCCATCTATGTAAATGTATCCTGAAAGCTGATATAAGCTAGAATTGCTGCAGGTGAGCACTTCTTTCTGTCCCCTACCTCTGTGTTTCTTTTGTAGTGGTGCTTGGAGGACCGACTATGTCTGAAGGAAAAACAACTCATTAAGCCTGTACTTTCAACTCTGTACCAGTGCTGGTGAAATACAGTTATCAAGATATGTAATAAAAAGACGGGAAAGAGTGGCATTGGAGAAGCTGTAGAATTATAGGGCTGGAAGGGACCTTCATAGGCCATGTAGTCCTGGCATAATTCACTTAAGCTCCTACTGAAGTGTTCTTTTAATGAAAATTGTGGCAACAATGGTAAAAAAAGGTTTATAACTGTTAGCAGCACTGAGTTAAGAAGTGAACATTTTCACTCTGAACTGACACAAACAGAAATGGCAGCTGTTTGTGTGAGCTTACAGTGAGCTGGATCAAGAAACTAATACAGAGAAGAAGATTCTCTCTCCTCTTGTTCCCCTCCTCATTAATTTTTTCTTTGTATCTGTTTTCTGATCCAATGAGCATGAATTCTTGGGCTGGCAGACAGTGAGCCTGAAATAAGCCGTGGGAGTGTCATGGTGATCTGTCAGGTCTGGCTAAAGATAAAGCAGCTTAAACAGCTCTGTAGTTAAATCCAAGTTCTGCAGCACCTAAGCCTGGTAAAGAGGTTCCTGGTTATAGCTATGTCGTAGTTCTCTCAGTTGTGCGGTTATGGGTTAGGGTGAAAGCTCCCCCCTTTCTGTTTCCTTGAAAAGAAAGTCGAACCTAAAAATGTGAAATGTTTTCCTGTGCTGTTTTATATGGTGGCCCCACGAACAGTTATGCCTTGTCAGAGATCCAAGGTGGGGTGGGAACTTTCTCAGCCAGTGTCATTCTGTACTGCAAAAACGTCTGCATTATACTGCATTATACTCTTTCTTTCTGTACAGCTTTTAGTTTTCTTAGCTTTTTGTTGACAGTGTTTAACTTGACTTACTAGAGTAGTGTAAAGCTGAGCTGCTTTAGAATCTTGCTGCTACTTAAAGAGGGAGGAAACACTAGTCATTCTTTGCTCCCAGGCACATAATTGTGCTCCTTTCTTTATGTGATCTTCTGCCTTATGTCTCCCTGAGCAGATTCAATTCATTCACTAACCCGGAAGTGCTCCCTTACTTTTAGCTGGAGTAATATTCAACTGCATTGGTGAATAGAATTATTAAGCAGAATTATTAGAATTATTAAGTATTAAGGATTTGGTGAGCACCAGAGTCAGCATAAGGTAAATAGCGAATGGGTGCAGTGGGAGTCACAGAGGAGGAAGCAGAAGCCTTGCACATTAAGTAGGTTGGCAGGGAAAGAACACTCTTGAATTAAGAAAGTCATCACTATAATCATTCTTTTCAAGCTGTGCTTGAAAACCTTGTGTTTATAAATCAAACGTTGTAGTTGGACAGAGCTACTTTTCAGGAAACACATATTCACATAAAGGGATGAACTTAAGTATTTTTACCTTTATAGTTATATCAGTATATATTCAGAATGTTTCTGGTACTTCTTAGTCCCAGTCCTTTGTAAAACTCAGCAGCAAAAAAATTTACACTTCATTTTCCATTGTCAAGCCTGAAAAATGGCTTCTTGTATCTTTGTTCCTTCTGGTGCCATGAGTTAATAATGAAACAAAGCAGATGAGGTTCCTGTCACAAAAACTTGTGTGGAAATGAATGAGAATAAATAGATGAGATTAAATTGCCAAAGTCTGTTATGAGGGAGAATATGGTTATGGATGTTTATAATCCAGACCTCTCATCTCTTAAATGTTTTTCTGCTCTGGTCAGTCAGTGGAGACTGATGGAGCCAAATTAAATGGTGTAAGTGTTAGATGAGTAAAATACTGGGTTTTAGTAAATGGCTGTAAAATACCAAACTATCTTTGATTGAAGTAGTACTGTTCTTTTTTTTTTTTTTTAAGAATTGTGCTTCAGTGTTTTTTAGTTGGAAAAAATAAAATCTTCAGGTATCATACATTCACTGTCTTTATTTTTGCTTCAAATTGATTGCTTTAACAAAAGCAGGTTTTATAGCTATCTTGGGTTTTCCCCCTCCATTTGAAGTGGCTGCCAGCAATGCCTATTTCATAATTAAGACTGCTTGTGTTTCACAAACCAAATATTGCAATGCACAAGTCTTTTGAGACACACTTTTACAGGGGAATAAAAAAAGAAAAGTTAAAAACTGTTTTACATGTATCCCCCCAGAAGAAACCCTGAACAATCTCCATAATGTCATAGTTTTTTACAAATAGCTTTTTACAAATGTTGGAGAAAAAAGAATTGTTTCCCAAGGAAACTGCATGAAGTTGGGGAGAGGGAAATGAGAAGGTGGAATATTTGTTTTAAATTGTCTTGTCTTTTGTTTCCCTGGTTGTCTGTGGATTTCACATGGAAAATCCACCATTCAGCACATGCAGAGTTCTCTTTTTCCTGCAAACTTGTAGGTTTTGGGTGCTTCTTTGATGATGGTGCATGTTTTACAGAAGATAAGTATGCTTAGTTGAAGTCTTTGCAGTAAATCTAGTAACTTGATCTGGTGATAACATTTCCTCTTTATCTAAATCCAAGTGAAAATCATCTGTTTGCTACTTTGCAGTTAAACAAAATCTTCTAACTTTTAACCTGTAGAATGGCAACAGTAATTTGTGCCTTTCACCTTTTCTTCCTCCTACTCTGTTATTTTCTTCATTTAATTCAAGCCAGGCCTCTCCAGTGTAACTTCTGTCTGCCTGTCTACTCTCAAACACAGCCTTCCCCTCAGCCCTGTCCCTGTCTCACCCCACATCTGCTGTCCTTCCTTCACCCAGCATGCTTCTGTAGCTAAATGACACAGCCAGGGAACAGCCTGAGCACTGAACCCTACATGGTTCATGCTGTTAGTTTACTCCTGGCTCTGACTCCAAACACCTCTCTCCAGGACAGATCTGCTGGCAAAGAGGAGTGGAGGACTTGTCCTAAATCAGGGTGAATGCCAGCGTTTCTGTGTCCTTTGGACTATGAGGATGATTTAGGCAACTCTTTAGGAGAACAGGTGTAACCCAGGTCTGCTATTCTTGAACAGTTTTTAATGATCCTCAGGGCCTGACATAATTTACTGTTTCCTTTTACTAATTTTTCTCATGTTCTTTTAATCCTCTTTTTGATCTTGCCTTTGATGCTCTTTTCATTCTAATTGCATTCTTGTTTTGGTCTCATTTCCAATATTTTCCATGCTTGTGCCATATCTGGCTTCTCCTGAGTTTATAATAGCCTTGAATTTCTTAGATACAAATTGTTTTTTTGCTTTCTGTTCCAGAATTGGGTTTTTTTTTCTTACTCTCAATTCCATTGTTGATAGCATCTTTGTTCCTCTTTGCCCCCCGAATGTCTGTGTTCTTTCTCTTGATCTTCATTATTTATTTTGTAAGATTTCTGGGGGCAGCTTGTATATTATAGAATCATCTAACTTGGAAGTGATCTTTAAGATCTAGTCCAGCCATTTATCTAGCACTGCCAAAACCACCACTAAATACGTACCTAACCACTACATCTACCCAGCTTATATGTACCTCCAGGGATGATGACTCAACCCTGGTTAACCTGTTCCAATGTCTGATAACTCTTTTGGTGAATTAGTTTTTTAATAATCCACCCCCATCCTGGGGCTGAGGCAGCTTTCTCTTGTCCTGTCACTCGTTCCTTGAGACAATTAAAAAGACAATACAATCAGCAATTATATGTAAGTATAAAGTGATTTTATTGTCTTCTCTGAATGTGAGGACAGTGATACTGATCATACACGTGGCAGCTGGCATGTCTGTTCATTGATAAGTCACTGATTGACTAGAGGTAATAACAAGAACAAGCCCAATTCTTACACTAATTAATTATATTGAAAACTGTTGGATGGAAGCCCTATAGGTCATAGGAAGCAGAATGAAGTGTGGGCGTCACATCACTTTCCTGGCTGTATGTACTCCAAAGATGAATGGTGCACATTGGCCGTCCTGCTGCTGCTTCAGGCTCGCTTCACATGTGGTTCCTTATAGGGGAGAGCTGTTTGGATGGATCCTGAGCAAAATAGGTGAGCCAGTGAACACTAAACCAGATCCTGCCAGTTTAGCCACAGTCATTTCTGAGGTCTGTGAGAAGGCTGTGCCAGCCAGACTGTGTTCTAAATTAGTCCAGAATTCCTGAGCATATCAACATGTGGGATTTTTTTTGTTTGTGCTGCAAACTATTTGAAAGGAGTGTGGAGAGATTAAGGAGAATGTTAATGTCACTTATGAATACACTCCTGTATCCCAGCTTGGATCTCCTGGAGTGGCCATCAAGAAACTAATTTCTCTCAGGACCTGGGATTACTGTGATGGTGGTGTGTGATTGTGTGCTGCTAGGTTATCTAATAAATTCAGTCCCATGTAGTGGTTTGTATTGCTGTGCTGTTATGAGTGACATATAGATTGATGAGTTTTTGCTTTTAGATTCTCCTGGAAGCTGGGTTAAAAGTGACTAAAATTAGCTTAAGTGTTACTAAAATGAGAACCTGAAAAATCTATTAACTTAAGTACAAGGGAAACAGGCAGTGAGGATAAGTTGTCATGGAATGCAAATCATGCCAGGATTGAAGGTAATTAAAATGTCATTTGAAGAGTACGTGAGTACTTCTGATTTCTTTTTGTAGTTGTGTGGATGATATGGAAAACTTTAAAAAAGCCAAACCAAAACAACCCAACCCCCTAACGGGGATCCTCATGTAACATCTCAAAAGAGTCGGGAAGTTAGAGAGCAGGAGGCACAAACACTTCCTCAAGAGTATTGCAGGAACCAGTTTATGAAATGAAAAAGTCTGGAAGCCAGGCTTTGTAATCTGTGAAATCAGGGAGGGACCAGCTAATTAAGGAACAACAATTCTGATTGTTGAAGAGGAGGCACGAGAAACTAATTGCTGATTTCGTCAACAAAGTATTTCAAAGTATTACCTGAGGGCAGGTTTGAGATTAAGTTACTGCTTAAAAATAATTTTTATGAAGCAAACAACTAATGTTCTTGTAAAACTCATGCAAGATGGCAAATGGTTATAAAGGAGCATATAAATAATTGAGTATAATTGTGAAAGAAATGAGACATCAATCTGTGACTTCCACTTGAGTAATCTCAGATGTTTTACCTGGTTTAAATACTGGGGATTGTTTTGTTTTTAGCATGTATGCATGACTTAAGTTATAAAATTTTCCTTGGCTTTTTAATGGCTTGCTGCATATGTATTATATAAAGTGTTCATGCAGCAGTATTGATAGTCTATGAATTTGCATTTTAAGATGCCTGAACATGCCAGATATTCACTCATAAAAAACGCTGAACTCTGCCTTCCTGGACATTTGTTGAGGTGTCTGAATATGTCTGTATTTTTTATCTATTTGTTAAATAAAATTTTGTTGTGATGTCCTTTTTTTTAGTTGGACATTGTGAAAGAACCAGAGAGATGATAGTGTTTTTTTCAGTTTCCATCAATGAGTGTTGTATGTGTTGGCTTATTTCACTAGAATTAATGGAGGTTTAGTGTTCTTAGAAGACATAGGCATTGTATAAACATAGGATAATAGTGCTTTGATGGAGGAGGAAAAGAAAAAATTATGTTGTACACACAATGTCAGGGTTGGTGCAAGGTCTGTGGTTTTTTAACTTGCTCTCTAACCTGTCAGACTGTATATATTGGTCAGCCAATTAGCACATTCATTAAGTTGCACCACCCTTCGTGTGCACCATTTCCTTCTGTGGAATCCATAGTTCAGGGACTTCGGTGAAAGTTGTTACTGGAGGTGAAGCTCTGGTTATTGTGGTTGGATGATGATTGCTTGTAGGTGTTACGTGACACATGATTAAAATAATCAGGCATGACTGGTGCCTCTGATTGTGAGGAAGCTGGTTTTAGAGTCTCATGTGCCTTTTGTGCTGAAACATGTTGATAGCTTAGCTGAAGGTCTTGTTGCTGTGTTTTAGGAATGGCATTGGAAATGCATATATTCTTTATGTGGTCCAAGCGGAATAAATAAATTCTGATTTCTTATTTCTATAGCACTTAAAATTTGCATATGAAGACTAAATTAAATAAATTACTTTGGTAATTATCTCCTACAAACTGATTGAGTGCTGATATTGGTGAACTAATTTTTTCATAGTTCTTTTTTCATCTTGAAGAGTCAAAATGCATTTGTGTCTATTCTGTATTTTTTCAATCTGTTTGTATTCAGCAGGCTTTTTTTTAATACTTCAGATAAAAAATAGAGGAAGCCTTAGATTTAAAATCATTAATGGTGTTCATATTCTTAGAGTGATTAGTGTATTACTTCAAGAGTGTTTGCATTTCGTTTGAGGGTTGATTTCTTCCTTGCAGCTCCCCTCCATAAATGTCTAAACCCCACATTTCTTCTTCTATTCACATGAAAATGAGGTTAGAGATGTAGTAGCCCCTTTCTTGTGGTTTTTGCACTTATGCTAAATGCAAGTTCATAGCAGGTTTATTTTGAATTAAAGAGAATTTTTCATACATATGTACATATCCTGTCTATTTCAAGGTGGTAATGGCTGAACTGTTTCACTTGGTGTTAAATCAGAGCTTGTTTTTAACTCAAAGAGGAAGTGAGGACTTTACCATCAGAGAGTAAATCTGCATTCAATTTACATTGAGTTGATAAACAACAATATGAGAAATACTTCAGTCTGGGTTAGATCCATACAAGATAATCAGCTATTTAGGAAATTCTTGTGGTGTTTGTATATTCAAGGATTTTGGAGAACATGTTTGTGGTCATGTCTTTTGCTGTGGTATCTGTTTGTTTTTTTTATAAGTAAGGAGAGTATGGGTTTGCCTTTAAAAGCTTTCCAATGCTGCCAGGGCTGCATTAAAGCAAAACTGAATTTTGTGATTTGAGTTTTAAACAGCTGTGTGCAGAAGTGAGGAAAGGAACTATTTTTCATAAAAACAAGTCAGTCTTCCTGTTTTTCGCTTTCGCATGGGTGGTAATAGGATGTTGGGCAGGACTGGATCAGTCTTCAGAAACTTAAGGGAAAACTTTCTCCCGTGCTTGACTTGCCTTATTAAAGGGGCTTTACCTGTCGACATTATTAGTAACAAACTAATTGTGTTTGAGTCCAGAAATATTTTCTGTGGAAGTCAAGCAAGCAGGTGTTTAATTTCTTCTCCCTCCTGCCAGCATGTAGGGTACAGATGGTCACACAAGGACAACTGGAGTATATTTCATCAGATAAATTTCTGACTTGGAAGGTTTTATTGAAGTATAGTGTCTTCCTCTTGTTTGACTGTAACATGGTAGAAAATTAGTGGTCTCTTCTGGGTTTTAGTTGTGAAGTACAGCTTGTGTGCAGGTGAAGCAAATGCAGCAATAAATGTGATTTTCTTAAACTACCTCTACTTGTACTGATGGTATGAGTTTCATAAAATACCATCATACAATTACATTTGTGTTACTCTGATATTTAAATAACAAAAGTCTACTCCCTTATGTAGGAGAGGCTTGGGCTTTTGTCTTAAGGGTTTTTGCAAATCACTGGAAAAGCAGTAGACATTTAAAATATTTAAACAACTTTTAATATCCATGTTGCAATATTTGAACTCTTGAACATTTTCAGACTATGTATTTCTTAATATTTAAACTGATTTTTTTCTTTAGAATTAGATCTGTTTTTTCAGTTTTGTTATTTTTTTCTGAAATGACCCTGTTATCTGTTTTCTAACTCAACTGTTTATGTTTTTAATGCTGAAATATGTAGGATTCTTTTTGTAGGGTTCTACTTCATCCCTTTTTTCCCCCCATTGGTCCTTTTCTTTCCTCCAACTATGAATCATTTGCTGCTTCTTCTGCATTATGTAAATATTTTCTGCAGACTGTGTTGAACTGGAAGGAGATCAGGAAAATAGAACCTGTGGATGCAAATAAAAGGAAATAAGAAAGCAGTTAAAACTTTGGACATTCCTAGGCCATCTGCACTGTGACAGTGCCTGATTTGTTTTAAATTTCCTTTTGCTCTTAGTTGTTGTGTCCTTGAGTGTCTAGAAAACTTCTTAGGGGAGATTGGGGAAGACAGGATTTATTAATTGACTGTATTAGAAGATAGAAATGTACAAATGTGAGAAAAGCTGGACTTTGTCCTATTTCTAGAGCTCTGATGATGTGAAATCTGATTTGAGATGTCAAATGACAGAAAGGGCTGTAAAGGTCAGGCAAACAGCATGACTGTGGGTTTTGTGTACTGGAATCTCTGCTTACATCAAACGAATCAAGCAGGTTGTGCTACTGTTTCAAGTGTCACAGTGCAGGAAGACTTAAAGTGTGGTGAGAGGAAAACTTAGGTTTTAGTTTTTCAAATGTGGATTTTCTTTGTCACTTTCCAGGTAACTTGTACTTCTTACAAATAAACTTGAAGGAGGGGTTATACTCTACCCTGACTCAAATACTTAACTTTTGATAGAGTTGGAATTTTTCTTGATAAACAAATAAATCTTAGCATTAGTTAAGTATTTCAAACCTGGGTATTCTTCACCTGCAGAGATCAAACATGCATGAGAAAGTGGCATTATCTAATTGTTGATGTCAAGAGCATTCATGTGATAGAGTTCTAATGGTATATTGGTGATATGATAGTCATTGGCTGTATTTGGTCTTCATTCTATTTGTAGTCTCTTCCCTAGAGACTGGGATTTTTACAGTTTTATCACATATTTTTTTAAGTTAATGACACACAGTATATATGTAAATGAGAATTGAAAGCCACATGCCTTCTATCAGGAATAAAAAACAGTGCAGTCAAGAATAGCTCTTATTCCACAGTCTTACTGATTTTTTAAATTTTTTTCTTTTAAAGATGAATGCTGCTGCTATACAGGGAAGGGTTGTCTTGGTTAAATTTCTGTTGAAGGGTGGAGTTGTTAATAACAGTCTTTATCCCAGAGAGTTTTGCAGTCCTTTTAAGTATCCTAAGGCCAGGTTGTTGCGTGCCTTGAAAATAATACATTTGAAAAGTGACTCAGTGCTTTATGGAAAGGCAGAGTAGGAAGTTGCAGCAGATCTGGTGTGTTCCTAGGCTTCTACTAGTCAAAGGAGGTGCTGGAGCGTTCTTCATCCTGCAAGGCTCCATTACTAAGCTCTGCTTGGAGAAGTCAGGAATAAACGAAAACTAGATCATAATCCACTGACATTTGGTGCAATCTTCTCTCCCTGGTTCCAGACATTTTTAGGGCAGTCTTCTTCTGATAAAGGGTAATAAGCAGGAGAAACATCGTGAAATGGAAGGAGAGGCAGCATTGGGAATGGATTGTGCTTTTCTCTCCTGTGAAATCATGTTCTTGCAGCGACGTGGGGAATGACTATGTGTTTCTTCTGTTCCTTGGATCATGGCTGAACCTCTGAGTTAGAAGGTGAGGCAAGGCAGCACAGGTAGTATGAGATCAAGGGAAGACAGCCTTGTATCAGTTTTCATACAGCAGCAAACACTTGTGGAATTATCTCACACCACTGTCCTGAGCTCACATTTCAGACGTACCGTGTGGTCTTCTTTAGGCTGGAAATCTATAAAACCTTGTAAGCAATTTTATTTTGTAAAATTCTTGTCCCTCCATCTCAAGAAGAGACGACTGAAACTAAGGAATTGTGGAGACAAGAGTAATGAGTGGTATGAAGCTGGTTTTGTCCAGTCCTGTAGATAGTAAAATTTTTGAATCAGTGAGCTGAATCCAGATTGGAGTCCTTCATTCTTGTAGTGAATAATAGCCCTACCAGGTACAACATGAAGGTCCTGACACAGTCTGCTCTGAGATGTCCTAGGATTCATACTCTGCTTTTATAGCTGGAGAGGTGAGACTGTAATGTCAATGAGATGTTTGTTTCTGCCCATCTCACTCTACAGGAAGTCTCAGGTAACACATCTGCTACATCTTCTGCTACGTCTGTTAGCGTCTTCATGGAAATTAATAGTTTGTCAAGGAGGTATTTACTGCATGACTTGATGGCCTCTCCTTCCATGCTCTTATCCGTGATCAGTGTTCCCTGATCAGCCTTTTACCTTCATCTCAGTATTCTTCCAACTTCTCAAGTGAAGCACATCCCAATGGAATCCATGAAGTACTGCAGAACGATAGATTTCATAACCTTTCTGTTTTACCAACATCAGCTTCAGTAGTGCTTTTCTGAAGTGTATGGAACTGAAATGAAGGGCAGGTTGGTGTCCAGAGCTGTCTTTGATGTTATCTCCATGTAATCACACTGTTGGTGGTGAAGGAGAAGAGATGAGCCTGCTCCATAGTTTTTTCTTGCCAGTTTTCAGCTGTCAGACATTATTTAGCTTAGTTGATATTTATATAGCACTTTGAAAATTAAGAGCATAATTTGTTTTAGCTTTTTTAAAAAATTCTTTTTTGTGGGCATGTGTCAAGCTTCATTGCTTTTACACATACAACTCAGTTATCATGAGTGTTGTTTATTTGCCCTGGTTTGTGTGTTGTTTTTCACTTGAGGGTGCAAAAGTAGTGAGAAGGAAAATTAGAAATTTGTTTTAGTCTAAAATTGTTGTGGAAGCTACAGGAATAAATTTTAGACCTTGATTTGATGTTAATACATAAGATACTCATCTTTTCCCGTTATACTTCTAACACTTCAGTCTGGGGAAGCATGGGTTCACACTTCAGGTGTGAAGTCTCTGTTCTTAAAACAAAAAAATTGTTTTTTTGTTCCAGATGTTCATGACCTTGGTACTTCAGATCACTAGTTACTACCTCCTCAGCTATTCCTAATCTAGTATTTAGACCATGTTAAGGCTTTTCTTCAGCAGAAGGATTTTCTGGATTGCATTATTGCCTAATCCATTATAGTTTAAGCAGCTTTGACACATAAGTGATGTGTGAATCTCTTTTCAGAAGGCTGTTCGTTTGTATATTTCTTTTTTATCCTTACTTGAGGCTTCATTTTAGAAANTTTATTAAGTAAGACTTTTAGAAGATAGAAATGTAAACTTAGGAGTTAGTTTTTCAAATGTGGATTTTCTTTGTCACTTTCCAGGTAACTTGTACTTCTTACAAATAAACTTGAAGGAGGGGTTATACTCTACCCTGACTCAAATACTTAACTTTTGATAGAGTTGGAATTTTTCTTGATAAACAAATAAATCTTAGCATTAGTTAAGTATTTCAAACCTGGGTATTCTTCACCTGCAGAGATCAAACATGCATGAGAAAGTGGCATTATCTAATTGTTGATGTCAAGAGCATTCATGTGATAGAGTTCTAATGGTATATTGGTGATATGATAGTCATTGGCTGTATTTGGTCTTCATTCTATTTGTAGTCTCTTCCCTAGAGACTGGGATTTTTACAGTTTTATCACATATTTTTTTAAGTTAATGGCACACAGTATATATGTAAATGAGAATTGAAAGCCACATGCCTTCTATCAGGAATAAAAAACAGTGCAGTCAAGAATAGCTCTTATTCCACAGCATTACTGATTTTTTAAATTTTTTTCTTTTAAAGATGAATGCTGCTGCTATACAGGGAAGGGTTGTCTTGGTTAAATTTAAGTTCTGTTGAAGGGTGGAGTTGTTAATAACAGTCTTTATCCCAGAGAGTTTTGCAGTCCTTTTAAGTATCCTAAGGCCAGGTTGTTGCGTGCCTTGAAAATAATACATTTGAAAAGTGACTCAGTGCTTTATGGAAAGGCAGAGTAGGAAGTTGCAGCAGATCTGGTGTGTTCCTAGGCTTCTACTAGTCAAAGGAGGTGCTGGAGCGTTCTTCATCCTGCAAGGCTCCATTACTAACTAATGGTTAGTATTTAGACCATGTTAAGGCTTTTCTTCAGCAGAAGGATTTTCTGGATTGCATTATTGCCTAATCCATTATAGTTTAAGCAGCTTTGACACATAAGTGATGTGTGAATCTCTTTTCAGAAGGCTGTTCGTTTGTATATTTCTTTTTTATCCTTACTNTTCTGTTGAAGGGTGGAGTTGTTAATAACAGTCTTTATCCCAGAGAGTTTTGCAGTCCTTTTAAGTATCCTAAGGCCAGGTTGTTGCGTGCCTTGAAAATAATACATTTGAAAAGTGACTCAGTGCTTTATGGAAAGGCATAGTAGGAAGTTGCAGCAGATCTGGTGTGTTCCTAGGCTTCTACTAGTCAAAGGAGGTGCTGGAGCGTTCTTCATCCTGCAAGGCTCCATTACTAACTAATGGTTAGTATTTAGACCATGTTAAGGCTTTTCTTCAGCAGAAGGATTTTCTGGATTGCATTATTGCCTAATCCATTATAGTTTAAGCAGCTTTGACACATAAGTGATGTGTGAATCTCTTTTCAGAAGGCTGTTCGTTTGTATATTTCTTTTTTATCCTTACTTCAGGCTTCATTTTAAAAAGATTTTGGCAGAATTTTCCTGTGGTTACGTATAGAATGGTTTGGGTTGAAAGGGACCTTAAAGGTCATCTAGTTCCAACCCTCCTGCTATAGTCAGGGACACTTCCCACTAGACCAGGTTGCTCAGTGCTTCATCCAGCCTGGCCTTAGACGCCTCCAGAGAGGGGGCATCCACAACCTCTCTGGGCAACGTGTTCCAGTGTCACACCACCCTCAACATAAGGAATTTCTTTCTTATATCCAGCCTAAGTCTTCCCTGTTCCAGTTAGTATCCAATACTCATAGTCCTGCTGTCATATATCTTGTCAAACAGTCCTACCCCTGCCTTTCTGTAGGCCCCCCTCTCAGATAAGCTACTGAGAGGTCTCCCCTGAGCTTTCTCTTCTCCAGGCTGAACAATCCCAACTCCTTCAGCCGGTCCTCATAATGGAGGTGCTCCAGCCCTCTGGTCATCTTCGTGGCCCTCCTCTGGACCTGCTCCAACAGCTCAATGTCCTTATGTTGAGGGCTCCAGAACTGGACAGGATACTCCACCAGGTGAGGCCTCACCAGAGCGTAGGGGCAAAATCACCTCTCTTGCTCTGCTGGTCATGTTTCTCTTGATGCAGCTCAGTATTTGGTTGTGCTTCTGGGCTGCATTTGCACAATGCTGGCTCATGTTGAGTTTCTCATCCACTGATACCCCCAAATCCTTCTCTTCAGGGCACTCAAGCCACTCTTCACTCAGCCTGTATCTGTGCAGATTCCTTGGCCCATCTCTGAATATAAACTATCTTCATGCTATTCAGGATGAGTGGATGGTGTTTCAGTCCATTCCTTCCCTCATATTTTTTAAACAGAGGCACCAAATCTTTGAGAGATGTTGCCAGTTCAGATTCAACAGTGGCACCAGCAGTAGGAAGCTTGGTCTGTTTGAAACCTCTCTTACTCTAATAATTGTCTGAAAACTTCTGCCAGTTTTTAGCCTCCATGTGAGATGTGTGCAGATATAGATATAAAATCTGTTTCATGGTGCACCCATGGTATGATTACGTAGAGTCAAAGGACCATGCAGATTGAAGGGACCTTGGGAGGCCATGTAGTCCCAGCCTCCTGCCCTCGGCGAGGCCAGTTGGATGAGGTTACTTGGGGCCATTTCCAGTTGAGTTTTGAGGATCTCCAGTGATTCAGAGTCTACAATCGCTTTGGGCAGCCTGTTCCAACATTCGACTATCCTTGAGTCAAAACTTTTATTCATTGGGTCTTTCTCATATTTGAATTTGTCTATTGCTTCTTGTCTTGCGCTTGTGCAGCTCTGAGTAGAGCCTCGTTATTTACAGTTTTCCATGAGATTTTTGCAGAATTTCTGTACACAGAAAAGACTTTTTGGACTTTCATTATTTGAGTCATTAAGTAATTGTTCTTTATAAAACATAAGACATACATTAAACTAAGAAAGAAGACCATTTTTTTTTTATATCCAGCCTATTTTCTGCTTTATGCTTTTTAGAGATAATACACAATTTCTACAAAATTTGTCAGGAATGTGTTGTTCTTGCAGCAGATGGTGAAAAATTTTTGTAGGACTTCTAGTTTTTAAATTAGAGACCAAAACGTTTAGAAATATGGCATAATTTCTCAGACACTGTATTTGGATTACTTAAGTGATGTTCTGACCTTATTTATGTTATAGTCAGATTGTTTGGAAGACAAAACTCAGTGTAAATTTACCATGTCTTACAAGTTCTGGTATTTGGCGGACAATGTTTCTGACTGTTATGGCCAATGGTAAGAAGGTAATAAAATTCCCCCTATACTTCCCATTTAGGATTGCTTGATGCATTTCCTGGTATAAATATTGTAACAGCTGGAACAAGTTCAAAGGAAAACTTAGTGGTATTGTTCATAAAACCAGCAAATTTAAGAGGCTTTGATTTACTGCTTAAATGGGCATGTCTCCTTTTCCTTTTTTATTTTTCTTTACAATGTGCAAAAAAGAGCCTAACTGAATTAAAAGTTTGTCCCTCCCTTTTTTTTTCTTCCCTCCTCCCTCAGATTGCAGCTATTCTCAGGAAACGAAAACTTGACTATTATTTGCGCAAACTGCTACCTGAGATCTTGCAATCAACTTCCTTTCTGACAGCAAATGGGAGCTTGTATATTGCTTGCTTTTGCATTCTAAGGTTGGTATACTGTCCTAATGAAACATTATAGGAAAGATATTTCTATGCAGCTTTTCACTTTACATAATAATTTGTATATTTTGAGAAAAACAGGCATGTTTGTAGTAGTTAGGAGTAAGAAAAGCAACAGCTGTGCCATCATCTTGATTTCTGGTCTCATCACTTCATTGTGAATGTTTTTATTCCTTTTGTTTACGTAGTCTTTTAAATCACTAAATTATTCAGTTTTCTTCCTTTTCTCTGTTTTACTGATTAAAATACATTGTTGCTGGAAATTCAGATACATTCTAGAGGGGAAGTGAGAAGGTGTAATCTTTCTCTCCTAGAAAGAGCAGATGTAATTTGATATTGGTTTCTGTTTTCCTGATGCAGGGGCCATGTTGATGTTCATTTAGCCTGAACTTTATCCAATCATCCATGTTTGTACTCTCCTTATTTGTGATCATAAATGGAGGAAACCCTTGCACAATTTGTGGGGGACTAGAAGATAACAGACTTACTCTGTGTTCTGAGTGTTTCCAGTGTGCATTTCAATTAATTTTTAGGATTTTTAAAAATTTAACTTTCTTACTTAAAAACACAGGACAGTGTCCTAGATCTAAATGCACTTACTGTAAGAGATGCTATATATAGACTTGTAAAGCCTACAGAAGCTATGGATTTTTGGAAGTTTTCTGACAGTGCACTCAGGACCCCCTCTAAAAGTTAATCAAACCCATTGTGCCCTAATTGTAGATTTAGAGTCCCCTAAACTTTGCTTTGAATCTGGGGGAGGAGCTGGCTGAGGAATCATGGAATGCTTTTACAAAGTTTAAAGTGGTTCTTTAAGTAACAATCTCTAAAGGATTTGAGTTTTTCTAGCGATCTGAATTGTCACGCTTATTTCAGAAAGACTGGTTGATTAAAATCACATATGAAATTTCATAGAAGTGGGAAGTAAAGCATAAGGAGGAAAAAAAGCAATCCTGTCCTCACCCAGGGATGGGCTTTAAACCAGCCTCTGTTAAATGAAAGAATGCTTGAGTGTTGTCATGGTCAGGCCCTTTGAACAAGTCAGTTCAGTACTTGAATATGGTCAAGGAGCCAAGTGAGTGTTACTTGGAAGAAAATGAGAACAAGCCAAAAAGCTGTGTAAATGCATGACATTTTTACAAGTTGAGTACTTCTTTTTAAGAGCTTCTTCCTAAGATCATGATTTTGACAAGTCTTTCACTTGGAGTGTACTTAATATCAACATTGTCTTGCGGCTTGAGCCATATAAACTGCCTTCTCTCATCTGCTGTTTGGTATGTGAGGGAGGATGGAAATGTGAGACTTCACTTTTTTTTAGCCACTTTATGTAGGTTTTTTCACATTTAAAAAAAAATACTTGGTTTAAGCTTGTATGATTCCTTGAAATTATTACTGTATGATACAATGTACCTCCTTCAGAGCAGTGCTTCCTTCCCTGAGAGCAAAAGTGTATGTAATTTTCCAGCCCTGAATGCAATTAGTTATCCTGTGCTCTAATCCATCAGTATCAGTACCTCTGTGGTGTTCTGCCTAACTGTGACCCTGAGTATTTCTGAATTTGTAACCCTGCAAAGATATTGACTGAGGCTGTGGAGACCTAGATGCTCTAGGGCTGATTCTGGATAGTGCTGAGAAATGGGATGTAGTAGATATGTGTAATAGGATGCATGCTGCAGTTTTTGAATCTTTTTTAGTTGGAAGGAATATTAAGTGGACTAAGCAGCAAAATTGTCCTGCAAGCCCCATGGAATTGGCTGGTCTTGCCCTCCTGGAGTTATAGATTGAAGGAGCAGTTGAAGGATTTACAGCTGCACATATTAACCCTATATTTACGTGTCCAGTTCCTAGTTTGAAAGGAGTTGCCTGTACCCTTCCCTTCCAATACCAAGAAGGAGATGCTCTTTCAGGTATATAGGGTGTCCTGCAGAAGGTGACCACTTATTCTGATCATGCCTTTACCAAAGTCCCAGCAAATCTTCAGTTGCTGAAGTATTTTCAGCATGCTGAAAATATGTCTTAGTCATGCAGTAACAATTAAAAATTTAAAGACTAAATGTAATTGTCTAGCTTGTGCTAGTATGTTTGTTTGATGCTCTTAGTATTTACTCCCTTTCATCCAGGGAAAACAACCAAAATTGAAATCAGTGCAAATATTTTAAAGGGTCACAGAATCACAGAACAGTTTGAGTTGGAAGGGACCTTTAAGGATCACCTCCTTGCAACAAGCCAGGATATCTTCAACTGGATCAGGCTCTGAGTACAGAGCCTGGACACCTCTCTGGGCAACCTGGGCCAACAATATCTCGCTACCCTCATAGTGAAGACTTCCTTCCTAAAATTAAAATCTTCCCCCTTTCAATTTCAAACTGTTAGCCCTTGTCCTATTGCTTCACTTCCTGATAAAGGGTCCCTCCTCATTTCTCCTGTAGGGCCCCTTCAGGTTCTGATAGGCTGTTATTAGGTTTCTCTGGAGTCTTCCCTTCTTCAGGCTGAACAGCCCCAGCTTATCCTGGTAGCAGAGGTGGTCCAGCTCTTTGGTTATTTTTGTGGCCTCCTGTGGACCTACTTGAACAGGTCTGTGTCTTCCCTGTGCTGAGGGCTCCAGAGCTGGACATGATACTCCGGGGGGGGGTCTCACCAGAGTAGAATCAGGGGATGTAAAAAATTGGACAAGAAATTGCAATTTAGATAATTTCTTAATGATTTCATAATCTTACTATTTCATAGGTGGGCAAAATTTCAAAATAGTCTATATTGAATATGAACAATGACTTAAGTTGTTCCTGTTCTAGAAGGCATTGCCAAGCTAAATTGCCTGACTTTTTTTTTCATTTTCTCCACTTTTTTTCTTGTATGAGACAGTATGTGCAGGCTGCTCTCTTTGCAGAGTGATGGGGTGATGAGCTCTCTTAGAGATGTGTGACAGGCCAACTGGGATTGTAACCTCTTCTGCTGGTGAGATCCAGAAGCTTACATCTGTCTGGGCTTCATATGGAAGTGCTGTGCTTCAGTGTTGACAAATGTTATGTCTGTTAAACAGAAGGTGTGATTTTTAGATTTTCAGTTTTATTAAAGCAAAACCTAGTGAAGACAAAGTTCTCTTTGTCTAGCAACTGCAGTTACAAAGTTTGTCTACATACAACTTTACATTAACTTGCTTAATTCATCCATCTTTTGAGTTTTAGATATGGTTGCTCATTCAGAAACTAGATGCATAATGAACTCTTATTTCTCATTCCATTTTCCATCCATAAGCCATGTGAAAATAACAATGCAAATAATAGCAAAAGCTTGTTTACACTCAGTTTAGTAGAAGTTTAAATGTTTTGCTTACTAATTGGATGTTTTAATTTCCACTAGGCTTTATTATGTAAAATATGTTACTGTTGTTTCCGAATTCTTATCAAACCAGAGACATAAGCATTTGTACAGGGATTCTAAACACTTGCCAAAAGAAAACATTCTTCTTTCTTTTCCCACAGCAAAAACATTTGTTCTGTTACTTAACAGGTGTGTCTGTTAAGATGTGTTCATACTTATTAAGATGTTTAAAATCGCTTTGCTGAAACTTCATACAGTAATTGCTTTCCAAGAGAGTCCTAATAATGAACTTTAGCTCCTGCAGCATTTGGCATTGTCATCCTGAGAAATTATCCTTCTGCAGCCGTGGGAATGAGCAGCGTGTGTAATTGCCATTACATCACTTGCTGCTGATACACTAGCTCTATTTTCACTTACAAATATAAGCTGGCATTGCTCACTGGTAATGTTATTTTTGCAGGAGAGGTATGAAACAAGGCTAATTATGCCTTTTACAACAAGAATGAAAGTGAGCTAAGCAAATGATACCAATTAATTATCCTTTTTCTCTCTTCTATATTGTCTACGTGAAATTTTATCTAAGAAATGTTCTTTTTCTGCTCTGTATGTGTTTGACATTTTTTTCATTGTATTTTTCTCACTGTGTTTTGGTAGAGTACTCTCCATTGTAACACACTGTTTTCCTGAACTGATAGTGCTTATCAGCTGAGCAACATTGCTGCAATTGTAATGTGTTTATTATCATGCTACCAAATTTCATGACTGCCTGACAGTTTGTTTCTGTGATCAACCTGAATTAGTTTGAAACTGCAGGTGTCCTGGCCAGACCGAATGTGATTGGTGCCATTGCCTCTAATGTGTATTTTGTTTTTTTAATGTTTAACGGTGACTGATTTAAGAAATATTTTCTTAGGTGTAGTCATTTGCATAACTATTTGTTTTCAGCTCTTGTTGTTGGTTGAATTTTGATAGTTGGAAGTTGTGTGGACTCTCAGAGTGAAACCCAGAACTTAATTAAAAAAACCCGAGAGCTTTCCCACTTCAATAGAATTGGTATGTCCCCCCTGCTTCCAGTCTTGTAATGTACAGATTGATTCCTTAGCTCTTGTTAATTAGTGCTTTGCTGATTTTAACATCAGTTGGCTGTCATTGGAATGTGATATGTATTATAATAACTTGATGTGATTTCTGGCTCTGATTTCTGATTGCATATTTATGTTCCACAAGGCACACATTCCTGAAGATGTATTTGGACAAGTATCAGAGACAGGAGCAGCTACATGTTGTTTTAGATCTTTCTGAGATGATTATGTGCAAATTTCCAGACACACTTCTTGAAATAACTGTTTTCTTTGAAGCAAAGTAATTTTTTTAATTAAATGAAGTATTTCAGGTGTTCAGTGTTTATGAAGGACTTTAGGAAAATGTCTGAGAACTATACAGCTGTAAAAATTCAATTATTAGTATTTATTTGTAAGCCTTCATTAATGTAAAGGAGCAAAATTAACCTTAGTGATATGTTTTATCTTTATCATAAAATCAAATGTTGAATATGCCTGGTTCAGTTGCTTTGCATGTAATATGTGTACAAATTACATTTTCAGGAAGATACTTGGAAAATTCTACTTTTGGACTCCTGGCTTTGGTGCTGCTTTACCTGCTTCTTACATGGCTATTCTCATAGAAAGGAAAAGCAGGTATGGCTTGTGTTCATGGATTTTCAGTTTTATATAATAATATTTCTTATATTGGTCATTTGATGATTGAAATTTGAAAGTTTGCTGTATTAATTTCTGGATACAGGAAATATCCTTCATTTGAAATAGTGTCTGTTGTTGGGTTGAGCTGACAACATTAACACCCATTAAGACGGAAGAGTAATATGATGTGGAAAAAGCTGACTGGTAGAGCCAAAGTAATCCAAATTGGATGAAACAGAATGATACAGAAAGCAAAGTCTTTGAGTTAAGATACTGGAGTTCAGTTGTCAATGGGAAATCCATTATGAAAGCATAAAGAGTGGTAAGAGAGCTCGCAGTGATCCAAAGATTGCCCAGAACTGTCATTTGTCACATGGCCATGAAAGGTGGGAGGTGAAATCCTGGATTATAAATTGGTCTCAGTGTTTGAAATGAAAATGCAGTTGTATTTTCAGTCATATCCAGAGTAGTTTGTAACAAATTATATTGAAAAATCAGAGAGGTGGGAAAAAGTCCTGATTTGAGTTCATAAACACATCTCTATCCCTTTATATTGCTACTAGCAGCTGGCAGCAACATCAAATTTAATCACTTAATCTCTTCCCAAGTGGATACCCTATTTTAAGGACCTTACTGGCATTTGCTTGCACAGCATCCCTGTCAGCCCTGAACTTGGGAACAGCAGGCCTTGTAAATCAGATTTTCTTCAGAGCCTTGCTGTGTATGTGTGCCAGCCTTGTACATTTTATAATTCCTACATAAAAATGGGAAAAAGAGATGGGTAGCATGTTTAGGCACAGTATAATCCCGAGGAGGAGAAAGTTTCTTGTATGTTACGCAATTAGTTTGGTTATAGTTTCTATCTGTGTAAATGTAATTTCAAATTTGCATGGCATTGGCAGTGAGGAGGCACACAAGCTTCACGAATGCTCAGGAAATGATCTGTGTTACATTACACTACAGTTCTATAAAGATATAAATTGCACCTTAGTATGTCCACGTGTATTCTGTTTGGTGGTTATAAATATAGTTATTCTGTGTATGCGAACTCGTTTATAAGGATCTATGCAAGCAATAAAAATACCTGTAAGCTTCTTGTATATGTATTTATAAGTGTTCTCTGAGATTAAGAGGAGAGAACTCGTCATGTGGTTAAATAATGTTTTGATAAGAAGTATTGCTTAGTTAATAATTAAGGATAGATTCATAAACATGGAGATTATGTGTTTGTAATGTGCAGATTCATATTCTGTGCCTTTAGTCCTTTACTCCAGTAGAAATAACTCAGAATTTTGGCCTTTTTCTGGTATTCTCAAGTACTGTGGCTTTTCTGCTAGGGTTAGGAGGAAGCACCCTCACTGGCCAGTGTGCAGTTTCGGTCAAACCACATTATTTTTCATCTGCAGCTGGTACATTTAATGCTTTGTGAAGTGCTAAGAGAGCACACAGTTAAATTGCAGCTGGTTTTACTTTATCTCATGCAGTCCTTTTAATACTTGGTGTTTGTCCTGCCATGTTGTTTCTTTGTACTTAGTAGCTTTGACAGAGGTGTTAAAAATGAGAAATGAAACAAAAAATATCATGTTACTGCTGCATTCTGTGTTCTCCCATGTGAAGAAGTGTTCTTGTAAATAAGGGAAGTACTTTCTTTTCCTGGAGAAAGGAGCACAATTTGATAGAATGTATATTTTCAAATTGAATCAATTGCTTGGCTCTCAACTTTTTAATTTTAATGTACATATTGTTAAAATAGCTATGGCTTTAGTAAGTATGCTTCTAACAGGTGCAGTTGCCTTTTTTTACATTTCCTGTGAAAGAAATTTTACAACTTGTTTGTCACAGAATTTAGTTTGGTGATGTTAGACACTGAAAGTTCTGTTAATATAATTTCAGAGATAGAAATGCGACTTCCTTATGTTAATTTCATAAAACTTCCTTTGGAAATCATTGCATATGTTTGTAAACCACTGTATGAGGCTGTTTTACTGTGTATTCTTCTTATACTCCTTTAGGTGGTGTTTGTTGTTTAAATTGTTAAGAAACAATTTTATTTGCTTGTAATGTTGAAAAATGATTACTTTGCTTGCTTCTTCTGTAACTCCAAGGCAGTCTCCTGTCTCTTTTTTTTTCCGAACATCTGTTAAATGTTATGGTCAAAAATGGAGCATGTAGAAGAGTATATGGCTTTGACTGAAATACATTGTGCTACCTTGTTCTAGAAGTACTGAGGCCACTAGAAAGCAAGGGAGTAACTGATCTATTTGTTAAAATTGCTGTGAATGAAGTGTGACTTGAGGCTCAGCTGAAGCCACCCTGTGACTGTAAATCTGATTAGATCAGTTGTACCTTTCTGATTGCTAAGACAAAAGAAGTTTGGTATCTCAGTAAAGAGCCTGTATTTAAGATATCTGTGGTTACTGTCAAGGAAAATAACACCTAAGGAAACTCTTAGGTGTTTTGTACATGTGCTCATGTTTCAAACCAGTTCAGATTGTGTTTTGCTGATAGCTAAGTGGCTAAACTCAGTTAGTTGGACTCTTGTTCAGAAAATAATATATTAGTGAGTTTCAAGAACTACAGCTTAATCTTTAAAGGGACACAATTACAGTTTTATTGAAATTAATTATCTTACTGCCTGGCTAACATACCCCTCCACCCCCATACACTTCCTTTGTAAGTAATTAGGCCAAGGAAAGTTTAACTGCAGTCACCTAAAAGTTCTATGGCAGTTCTGAAGAGACCCTTCTGGGATTGCCTCCTGCTCCCCCTTAGGCTTAATGTTTACATATTGGCTGTTAACATTATAGCGGCGCCTGTCTCGACGCTACAGTTATGACTCTGTCACACTGATGGTATTATAAAACTGGAGATTTAGGACTTTTATAATTTGGTTGTAAAATGTTGCTCTGGGCAACTATGGGCAACATGTTTTTTAGTTGAGAACTTTGTGTGTTTTTCATAAAAAAACCTCAATATACTGGGCTCTCAGAAAAATATTTAAAGCATGTCCATTTAAAAAGTGATAGGGTGCAACAGTGCATGTTATAGAGGAAATTTATATATACACACATATATTTAGTGTGCTTGGAAACAAAAGTATTACTATGTATTGCTGTGAAAAGTGGGAGTAACATCTGTGTAAGAATGATGTGGAGTTTTTAGACTGATTTTGTTGTTGGGGTTATTTATTTGCTGTAAACGCCATTAGTCTGAACACATTATAAAGGCAGCATAATAAAGGTAAGAAGTATGCACTGTAAATACATGCAGCATTTTTAAAAGTTTATCCATTCAAATATGAATTTGTTGGCATATATTTCTGTGTAGCACAGTATATTTATAGTTGAGGTGGCAGTTTCTTTTCTCAAAATGTTTTGCAGTTATTCAGTTTAATGTTGTATTTTAGGGAAGCCTATAATCATCATTATGGGGGGATAGGTCATCAAAATAAGTAACCATGATCTTTCAACATGGCAAGAGTTTTTGCAAGTTTTAGTCTTATTTGCTACTGGGAAGACACTGAGAGAGCAAGCTACACTTAAGGATCAGTTCTTGTTTTTTCATGAAAAAACCCCAACTTCTGAATCACTCACATGAGTATTTTTGTGGTGGTAAGGAGAGCTGCCAGGGAAACAAATTATTTTGGAATTTTACTCCTCTAGAATGCTTATTTCCGTGAAAAATGGAGCCAAGCTGTAGAAGTTAATAGAAATGTTTTTTCTAAACCAAAGTATTAAAAGCCATTGCACTTCACTAAATGCCTTGGTGAGAGCCAATGTTTGAGATTTGTGTTTTCATAGTAACAGCATGGGAACATTTTCAAATGTTCTGCTGCATTCTTTGTGCTGCCACTGGTGTAGTGATTTGAAGAGAGGGCAAACACTGATGATTGAGGTTTGCCTGGGAGTGCAGGAGTCCATCTGTAAGATGATGTGGTTGTGGGACAATGTGAATTGCTGATATCTCAGGATAGGCAGCTCTCAGGAGTGTTTTTCATGGAAAGTGGCATTTCTTCTGACTTCATATCTTAGTGGGAGCTTTAAGATGTGGGAGCTCTTGCTCAGCAAAGGACTAAAATATTTCTAATCAATGATTTGTCTTCCTGAGAATTTTGATCACCTGACTTGTGCCTGATTCATCTTCACACAGCCTCTAGTTTGGAAAGAAACCCTCCAGTAGTCTGGTATTTCGCACCAGAAGTATTGGTGCTCTTTGTGGGATATATCCATGAAAATCATAACTAGAATGATATTTTCTAAGAGTTTTCTGGTTTTCACTCATTGTTGTAACATTATGTGTTAATTCTAAAAAAGTTCCTGAATTGATTTAACACTATTCAGTTAAGTCAGTAGTAATGAAATTGATTTTTAAACCCCATCCTTTAAAAGTACAGGAGAAGGCAATTCTACAATGCCATAAGTCAAACAAGTGGGGCTGCAGTCCAGCTTGGCTGAACAGAAACTCAAGAGGGAAAAGAAATTGTGTTATCTCTGAAGTGAGGTCAGGCTTCATAGGAAGATTAGAGCTGTGGTTTGCATGTGCAGGGACAACACATGAAAGGTCAAAAGCTCTACTGGAGTTGAAACTAGACAGTGTTGCATTTGGCAAGAGGAAGGACTTTTTGAACTACATCAATAGCAAAAGTAGATCTAAATAAAGGTATTAATGGATCTAATTGTTGAAGATGATCGCCTGACTATTAGGAATGAGGAAGAAGTGGAGGCATTCAATGCTTTTTTTCTTTAGTCTTTAATATTACTGATATACCTTGGCCTGCTCAGTCCTGAGTCAGAGGATCATGGCTGTGTGGACAGTGACCTTCCATTTGGTGACAATGAAATTATAAAGGACCAGCCGTGTCAACTGATTGCTCATGAGTTCATGGGGCCTGATGGGATTCGCCTCTGTACTGGAGTAATGAGCTGATGCTACAGCAGGATTCCTCTCAGTCATCTGCCAAAGCTCTTGGGAGATTCCTGCAGACTGAAAGCTGGCTGGTGGTATTCCAAGTTACAAGAAGAGCAGGAGGGAAGACCCAGGAAACTACAAACCTATTAGTCTAACCTCAGGTCCTGAAAAAATTGAGGAGATTATACTGAATATTATTGAAAGGCATCTAAAGAATAGTGAACTCATTAGGCACAATCATAATAGATTTACAAAAAGGAAGTCCTGAATAACTGATATGATATCCTTCCATGACAAGGACACCTCCCTAGTGGATGAAGGGAAAGCTTTAAGTCGTCATTCAAGGAAAGCAGTGTCCTCTGAGGGTCATAGAGAGATGCTGTTGATGTGTTGATAGCAAGATGTAGCTTGTGCTCCTTTTGTAAAAGTAGCTGCAGAGTTAAATTCACTGTATTTAAATATCCCTGGAAACTATTTTGTTCTTTATGCAAGAGAGATTCCCTAGGTTTATTTTCTCTTAGTGTTACAATCAGGGCTGAGCTGGATCATGCAGTACTGTTTGATTGCATGTAGAATAGTTCGGGTTGGAAGGGACCTTAAGTATCATTGAGTTCCAACCTGCAGGGACATCTCCCACTAGATCAGGCTGCTCAGTGCCTTGTCCAGCCTGGCCTTAAACACCTCCTGATAGGGGGCATCCACAACCTCTCTGGGCAACCTGTTCCAGTGTTTCACTATCCTCAGCATAAAGAATTTCTTTCTAATGTCCAGCCTGAATCTACCTCCTTCCAATTTACATCCATTATTTCTAGTCCTCCCATTAGATATCTTATTAAAAAGTCCTACCCCACCCTTTCTGTAGGCCCCCTTCAGGTATTGATAAGCCACTATGAGATCCCCCCTTAGCCTTCTCTTCACCAAGCTGAACAACCCCAACTCCTGTCTTCATAAGGCAGTTGCTCCAGCCCTTTGATCATCTTTGTGGCCTCCTCGGGACCTGCTCTAACAGCTCAATGTCCTTCTTATGTTGAGGACTCCAGAACTGACAGGATTGTCCAGATGGAGCCTCACCAGAGCTGAGCAGAGGAGCAAAATCACCTCTCTTGACCTTGACCTGCTGGTCACACTCCTCTTGCTGCAACCCAGGATTTGTTTGGCCTTCTTTGCTGCAACTGGGCACTGGTGGCTCATGTTGAGTTTCTAATTTGCCCAATGGTCTCCTTTTCCCTGAGTTCCAGGAGTATTTACGAGCTCAGGCACAGTGCCAGCTGTGACATTGCTTCATGAATAATAATGTAAGGACATCATGGGCAGCACCCGTGGAGCTCTGGGCTGCCTTTGTCAGTTCAGGTAGGGCCAGCCTGGATGGACAAAGGGCAGTGCTAAGGTCAAGCTACAAGCTCTGATGGATCCTAGCTGACTTGGTGTCAGCGATTCCTGAACTGCTGCATGAGTAATTGATTGTAGTTAAAGTTTAATTTCCTTTTTATTATTTTAAGGACTCCTTTTGGCAAATCTGTTTTTGAAATACTCACTTTGTAGGCTGGAAATTAAGTGAAAGTGATCAAATTGTCTGAGTGCGATTTTCTATTGTGTTTGTCATCATTAACTCAATAAACCCCATTAAAAAACCCATAGAAAAGTTACAGTTCTGTTGGAATGCTTACAGATCAAATGTTACAATTCAGCCTGCTGTTGAACATTGGACTGTTCTCCAAGTCTGTCTAGGATTCAAGTTGCACAAAGAGCAGATTAATTACTGTGTTCTGTCTACTCAGCAGCACTATCCGGGAGACACTCACTTGGACTTCCTTGGCTTAAACAAACACTTAATCCATCTTCTGTATCTGAATGCTTGTGTGAAACATGCAGTTCCCAAGGGAGGAATAATAAATATTCTGCTAGCATAGAATAAACTTCAGATGCTGCCTAGGTGATCTCGCTTGTAGTGCTGGCTGAAGTGGCAATGAAAAGCTTGACACTTACCTGATGAGATAACATCTGAGCCAACTTTGCCTCTGATACACTGAAAGCCTTTCAGGGAACTGTTCTGTGATATATTCCTCAGGTGTTCTGTAAATAGTGGTTTTAGATAGTACAGATGAGAGGAGCTTAAATCTAATTTCCATATGAGCCACACCTATTAACCCTCTGTAAATGAAGTGACTTTTTTCCTTTAGCCTGTTGCTCGCAAGGAATTAATGTTGTTGGCTCCTGCAGCAGGAACTGCAGGTAGAACCTTGGGGTGATAATTATTTGCTATATTTAACCATTCAAAGATTTTCAGTGGTGAAGGCATTGTACTGTGGTTAAGCATCTTAATTCCCCCTTCTGCCCTCTCCCTTTTGCATCTAAGGGCAGAGAAATGACACATTTCTATTTCCTTCATTAAGTCCTGGAAATTATGTAGTGTTCCTTGTAATCAGATGACCTGCACTGCAGGTTGAAAGTGTTTCATAACATTGTTTAAAACAGTGTATGTCTGTCTTCAAGGCAGGAACTTCAGAGTCTGTCCCATTAAAGGCATAGAACTGACATCATGAATCTGGGACAGATTTAGTGAAAGACTGAAACAGTATGGACTCTTGGTAGTACAATATCATTTTATCTAGTTGAAGGAATTTCTGTGTGCTGCATCTTGTTGCATCAATAGCTAAGTTTTTCCTTTTAAGCTCTTCTGCTTCTGTGTCTGTTATTAATTCCTTGTGAACAGTGGACTGTGGAAAGCAAAACTTTTAATATCAGTCATTGGCATTTTGGCAATTTGAGCTTGAAGTCAGAAAATGGTAGCCCCACCCATACTGTCCTTGAACACTTACATGCATGAGGCATCTACCACCTCTCTGGGCAACCTGTGCCAAGGAATTGGTAGGTGTAATATCACATTAAAGTCTGTCTGTAGTGATGCAGTTCGTCATTGAGTACTTAGGTCCTCCCAGAAATTGAGTTCTCAGTGACAGCAATGTGTTGTGCTTGTCCACCTTTCTGGAGAAGGTTTACATTGACTTCTCACACTGCAGTTCCATGGCCCTTATGGATGTGGGCATGCTCTTAGCAGCACCAGTTGATCTGCACAACTAATTAATTTATAGTTCCTAAGTGGATTTGAAACCTTGTTTTAATATGACTTTGTATGCTATCTTTGGGGTTCTAAAGTGTAAAAAAATTGTAAATGGAATTGTGTGTGGGCAGGTCTAACTCCATACTTTCCTTCTATTGGAATAACTGCTCTGCTGTTTGTGAACAGAAGAACATTTAGAAGTTAGACACAGTGTGTTAAACTTCATCTAAAGTTGGATTGATTTGTCACATTTGTCACATTTGTCACAAAATTTGCCTATTTTTTACTTCAGGTACTTTGTAAACAGTGTAATCTAATTACAAAAGTAATCATTCAAACATGCAAACAATAGCTACTAGTTGGACAAATTAGAAAAAGAGCAATACACTGATTAAGTCTTATGAAATAGATGAAAAAAATTGATGATTTGAGTTGCTTATCAAAAAAATTGGATTGTGGAATGGACTGGGTAGAATATGACCTAGATAGGGAAAGGCAGTTGTTTCAAGGGGCTTCTTGGGAAGCTCTTAGGGCTGCTTCTCACTGATGTGCAGTGGGTTTGGAATGTGCAGGGCAGGGTATGATTGGGTGATGCTTAACCTAATGAGGGCTGAAGGATAAAGGTGGAGGAGAACAGGACAAATGCTGGATGAATTTTCAGTAGTGTTATGATAACCTCAACCTGTAAGCTACAGTATTAGCCCGATCTGAGAATTTTATTCTCCTCCTTCTTGTCCTTCTCACTCCCAGAATATACTGAGTATATGTCTAAGGCCAGTGACTGTTACACGTATCTTCCACTCAGAATTTTGTGCCCTTTCTTGCTCTTCTTCCTGATTTTTATTAACAGTTTTGTCCATTGTATCATCTCTTTTACTGTGAAGAGGTATTGATTGCCAGCTAAATAAGTAGAAGCAGTGACTTTTTGTTTCTGCTGAGGAACCTTGAGGCAGTTTTGCTCCCAAGGAGAGTGTTTGCCCATGTGCCCTACATGCCCTACCAACCAGATGAAGTGGCCAAGTGGTGCATGCTGTATCCTGACTGAGAAGTGTCCAGGAAAGAATGGAGTGTTTTCTTTTTGTTTGACTAAGCTGTTAAAAAACAATGCTGTTACTATCAGCAGTCCAAAGAAATTGTTATTTGGGGCCTTACTTAGCCCTAGATAGGCCTTCTGTACCAAGAATGTCAATAATTTAAAAAATGGCTGGAAATCCTTTATTTCTTTTCCTAAGGTTTGATTAATTTGTTATTCTTCTGTTATCTACTAGTCAATCCTTTAATGAAATTAATAGGCTCTATGGAATCTGATTTTTATCTCTTCATGGAGTCTTGTGAGGTTAAATCACGCTTTAAGAGGTTTTTTCCCCTCTGCAGGTCAGGTTTTGTTTTGAATCTATTGACTCTGTAAACACCACAGAGAAAATGGAAAAGGAGGAGGAGGAAGGAGGGAATGTTGAAGGAAAACCTGTATGAAGTAGAGTAGAAAACAATTAAAAAGAATTAATAATTCTCTGTAAGAATTATTGGTACTAAATTAATGTGAATGTATTGCTGTAGATACATTTTCTTTCTGGCTTGTCTCTCAGTTTTTTCATACCCTTTATTTGACGTGTTCAAATCATAGGACATGTTGAGTTTATTTTTTTTCCTTCTAAGAACAGTTTGTGACTATTGGTAAGAAACTATTTTACATACCATATAATGTACTCAAAGCAAGTATTACTGCTTTGCAACTTTCTCAACCTGTAAAGTGTCCATTTGCTATTTCAAACAGCCCAAAAATTTGAAATAGAAAACTCTTTTTAAAAAACCAGTGGGTTGTGAGTCCTTAAACTGTATATTTTTGTCATGAAGTTATGTGCCTGAATATTATTTTTGTGTGAAAAACTTGCTACTGGTATTTGCTAGTCTCAAAAAAATAATGATTTCCTTTTCAGGAAACTAATTGCTTGGGTCTGTTTTCTTAATTTTCAACATTATTTGGGAAGCTTATCTGTTCTTGCTGATTTTAAGTGAACTTTTGCACCAGGGTTTCACTGCTGGCCTCCAGCTGTTGGTAGGAAATTGGTGGGTGTGAGAGATTAACGATACCCTAAACATAATCTGCACTACTTGTGTTTTTACAGGGATGCAATCGCAAGGCCACATCTATAGTTGGTTAGTTTGTGGTGTCAAGCTGCTGTAGAGCAGAAAAAAAAATACCCTCTTGATATTGACCTTTTGCTTTTCAGAGGAAACCTGTGATTTGTGTGTGTTTGATTTAATTCTGCAGGTTATAAAGTGGTGTGTTTTATAGTGTGTGCGTGTATGTGGAAGCTAGGGGTAGAAATTGTTTTTTTGGACCACAAATCCTGTCTAGGGAGCCATTACAAACTATTACGTTAGCTTCTTAGTTTGTGGTCAGAAATTAAAGCAGGATTCTCTATTTTTTTCTTTCTTTTTTTTTTTTTTTTAAAGAAAACAAATGCTCTCAAATTTTAACAAATCTGTACAGCGTGAGTTATGTACATTTTATCTTTGTTTTTTACATTCCACTCCAGTATACCTTTGAATACCATGTAAACCTCCACTGATTCCTTTGGAAGTATTATTATTTGTTATTTACTTATAGAAAATACAGAGAAATTTTTCCAATGTAATAAGTTGGTAACTGAGAATATGCAGTGGACTCAATTACTGTAAAACTCAACCTTGAATTTGTAGGAAGCATATATAAAAAGTATATTTTCACAACATATGTTAAAATCACACATAGTTCAGATCTTATAAGGTGAGTTTAACTTTGTTTCATTGTGGTACCTATTTATTCTTGGGTCAGACCTTCTGCTTTGAAAAATAGTGGGAACATGATGTTTTGGACTGGGGATGAAAAGCTTTATCACAAAGAAAAAGCTGTTTTTGTCTTAGCAGTGAGGTAGATATTTTTACTTTGTGGGTTTCTACCTCACAGCTGCTTAGATTTATAGCATACTAGGAGAAACAACCTGTCAATGAGGCTTTTCACTCAGAGAATGTGTTCTTTTAATTGCATGCATTAAGATTTCTAACACGCTGCTTTGTCCATTTTCAGGCTCCTTCTCTCCACCTCTGCTACTCTGGGCTGCTGTAGTCTGGGTGAGAGGAGCTGTAGCTGGGTTCCCAGTTCCTACCTCCCATTGTCTCACATTCACACTAAAAGCTGTTCTCACTGAAAGAAGTAGCTGTTTAGTCAATTTTTATAAATTTTTATATATGGTCTTTGTCTCACTGTATATATTTTCTGTTGGTTCCAATTTGGTCACTTCACTTTTAGTTTTGAGCAGAAAAAAGCACAACAGGTTAAAAATGCAATTATAATAGTTAAAATGTTTATTTAATTGGAGTGAACATTTAGGTTTCAGAATCAAACACAGAATGTCAGAGGTTGGAAGGGACCTCAAGAGATCATCTAGTCCAGCCCCCCTGCTGGAGAAGGAACACACAGATAAGGTCACACAGAAATGTGTCTGGGTGGGATTTGAATGTCTCCAGAGAAGGAGACCCCACACCCTCTCTAGGTGATGGCCACCAGTTTTATTTGTGATTTAGCTGGAGCAAGGCAATAGGGAAAACAATTCTTTCAACTTAGTATTGCCAAAAAAGTTCTTGATGCGAAGGGACTGAAATTTAGACATGTAAGATGGACAGGGCAAGGTAAAATCATAGAAAATCACCAAGGTTGGAAAGGACCTTTCAGATCATGTAGTTCAACTGTCAGTACATGAAAGAACGAAATAAACATAAGGGAGAATGAATACTGAGAGAAAAATGGATTTAAAATTATGACACCTAGTTTGCTTCTGTGCCTGTTTACTTTCTGTTGGAAGCTGAGTGCTACTGTGATTGCAATAATTAATTTATGGTAAAAGTGCCCTAAGCATAAACATGCTCTAAGGATTCATCCTGCTGTTTAGTCAAGGTGGATTTTTTTTATTGCCTTTTTATTTTTTTTTAAGTTAGCAACAACTCTATGGTTAAGGAAAACCATAAATACATTGAAGAGAAACCATAAATAAGAGCAGAGAACTGGCAGTGAGTTCTGTAAGAAACAACATCTTGGTTGAATTTTGTATGATTTGGTGTTATACGAAGAAAAAGCTCATACTACTTCCTAAAGTAAAGTTATCCTGAATTTCACAATATGTCAAGCTAACCGAGAAAATATTTCTTAGGAGTATGTTGGTGTGCAGATTGTCTTGGATTGAATGGGCGCAAAAAGGATTTTTAACTCATGTCAAAGAGGAAATGGACTTTCGCCCAAATACATTTTCCAGAATTTAGAGCACTTGCATGAACAATTAAATACCTTGCTTGTAGGCAAATGCATTCAGTATCTGAGAGTGGCACTTAGTGATTTCCTTAAATTTTAAAATACTGTTGATTGAACAAATAGTAAGTCTTAATCTACATTTTCATTTTAAGTCACTCAAGATGAGTTCTGAAAAACTGAGTTTCAGTAAAGTGTCACAAGTGTGATTAAAGTCTGTGTGAGTACTTTGGAAAATCTGAAGGAGCTCACTGTTAAAGAAGTGGTGTGTGAGTAAAGATTTAACTGGTTTCAGTGATCAGACAGATTCTTGTAGTAGGGAGAAAATTGTAGAGATAAGTAGCATTAGAGTAACTTCTCAGTGGTTGTGGTGACCTCACTGAAAATACTTTACGACAAATAGATCTTTTTAAAGAAGTGACTAATCCATCAGATAAAAGTTTGTGTTTTATATCAGTTAGGAAGCCAGGTTATTCGTCACTGTAATCTCTTCTGATTTTATAATCAGAAACTATAATGTGGAAAAAATAAGGTATTTTTAAAGTTCTTTCCACCTTCATTTTCCTTCCCTGTAGTATGGTAGAATTGTTTGGATGAGCACTGTGTCATGCAACTTCCTGTTTGGAGCAGGATGAGCAGAATTTGGACCAACTTCCTTAGGGAATAGTCTAGTAAGCCTTGTAGACCTCTGAACGGAGATCCGGCAGCCTCTCTGTGTCCCAGTTTGACTGTCTTCATGGAGAAAATGCTGTCTCCTGGGATGAAGTCAAAATCTTCTTGCCCTGCTCACGGACCCCTGTGATGGTTGATCAGTGCCCAACTTGAGCATGGTGTTCTGTGTGATGTATGAGTGCCAAATAAAATGAATTAAAATTTTTTCCTGTGCCTCCTACCTACACTTGTGGAAATACATCCCAGTGCACTGCTAGGCTTCCTTACTATTTTTGTCGTATAGCTTTCTCGTTTTTTTAGTAGTTATTTTAGACTCTTTCCTCTGGGCAGTGCAATCACAGAAGTATGTGGTTCTCTGTTGAGGTTTCTAGGCCATGGTTAAAGAGCTATTGCTGTTAGCATTTGGCCTGAATATTACCATGTTGTCTGAAAAGCAAAATCTACCAAGTAAAACTTTTCTTCAGGAAGGTATTAGTGAGCAAGACGTTTATCTTCTGGAAACCTGTAGTCTTGTTGTAATTTAAATATTAAAAGTAGAATCCATGAGATTTGAGTTACGCAGCTGCAGCTGGTATGGGCTGTTCTGAATAACTAACCTCCAAAGACATTGCCTACTCAGTTTTCTAACAAGCAAATGAGAAAATTCAGGTTAAAGTCTGAACTGGGGCGAGCAGAAAGGAGAAATAAAATGAAAAAAAAAAAAAAGTGTGTTTAACACTACTACTTTTTGGTACTTGAATTAAAAGATGCTTAAACAGTGCAGTTGCTTTCATGCAATCGTCCTTCCCAAGTAAAAGCTATTGGCATTTGTTAAGTCTTAATCATAACTATTTTTCTTAATTGGAACAGTTGGGACTGTTCAGCCTGGAGAAGGCTCTGGGGGGACCTGATAGCAGCCAGTACCTGAAAAAGGCCTACAGGAAAACTGGAGAGGGGTTGTTTGCCAGGGCATGTAACAGTAGGACGAGGGGAAATGTTATTAAACCAGAGCAGGTTTAGATTAGACATTAGGAAGAAGTTCATCCCCATGATGATGTTGCATCACTGGAAGAGGTTTCCCAGAGAGGTGCTGGAGGTCCCATCCCTGGACACATTCAAACCTAGGCTTGATGAGGTTCTGGGCAGCCTGCTCTACTGCAAGATGTCCCTGCTCAGTGCTGGGAGTTTGGACTGGATGACCTGTCAAGGTCTCTTCCAGCTGAACAAATTATATGGTTCTGTGGCTCTTTAATTTAACACCACAGACTGGCAGGATGGACCAGGCTCTTCTTTCCCTCAGATGTAACTCTCCTGGATGCTGTCTTACTGCCTTGTTCTAGTTCAACCTTGATCTGCCACTGATGAATCTTACTCCCTGCTTGTGTTTTTCCTTCCTGAATTAAAGATCTCATATGCCATTTAAAAAAGAGCAGGTTGTGGGTAGATTCTGATGCTGAAGAGGTGAGAGGGATGGCAGACAGAAGCTGAAATGATGATCTTGACAAGAACAGTCTCTAGAAGAAAATTAATCGTGTGAGAGAGAGAGACAGTGGAAGAGGATAGGACTGAAAGCATTTGTTTCCATCTGCTTGTGTTTTCCTCTACCACCATCACTTATGTAGTTACCTGCTGATGTTAGTATTTCTCAGATCAACAGTCCACACATTTTCCTTGGGGGTGAAATGTTAGCTGTTTATTAGTATCTTAAAACCTCCTCAAAGCAAGTGGTTAGGCATAGCTGACTAATTATTTTTGTTGTTTATTTCCTGCTCTTGTAATACGGTTTCCCAATTATATTCCTCTCTCATTTGCCAGCTGCAGTTTTAATACAGTACTGGGTTGTACCAGTGGCCCTTTTTGCTTGGCCTACCTCCATCCTTCTGTCCTGTTTTCCATCAGCTATTATTGCAACAAAATAATACGTTTTCTGAACTTCCACCCCTTTTTAACAGCTGAGTTCAGGGTGGGGTTGGGGTTACTGGATCACATTTGCACAGGGCCAGGAAGAGACTTTTTTTCTTTTTTTTTCCCCTTCCAGAAACCTGGGGTTATTTATTTTTAAAACAGTCACAGAGTTAACTTGCAGGAAGAAAGCTTTCTGCTTGGACTGAGCCAGCTGTACAGCAGCAGATAGAGATGGACTTGCTGCAGGCACTTTCAGATGATGTAATCTTGTGACTTTCTGTATTTTCAGCTCTGGAAGTTCCTTCCTTATGCACATTTGTTGTCTGCATGTTTTCCCCCCTCCTGACCACTTACTCCTTGTATCAATCTTGCTGCAGCTTCTGGTTTCTTTCCTTCCTCTTCTGTAACAGCTTTTCCTTTCTTTGTCTTTGCAGTTGGTGAGTTACATTTTACACTTAGTCAAAAGGGACCAGAATAGAAGCTAAGACTTGGTTAGATCAAATTCTTAGGGTTTTAGCTTAAAAAAAAAAAATTAAAAAATTCATTGAGAGACTGAAAGATCCTGCCTGTATGTCATCCCTGCCTGTTGATAGAGGGAGACTGATAGAGGGAATTCACCAAGTATGTCATGTGCAGGTACAGTCATGCTGGCTGGTGTGCAGTGTGTATTAATGCACACTCTGCAGTCTTAAAGCTCAGTCTGTCACTTAGCAGCTTACTTGGCAGTAAATGTGTTCCTGGAGGATGTTGCTAAAATTCAGATGTTTTCCAGAATGCTCAGGATTAGCTGGCATGGATAGATTTAGTTCTGTGTTTCCAAAGAGTTGAATATTTTGATATTGATCGTAAACTTTTAATACTGTTACAGAATTAAAAAAAAAATCCAAAAAGTGTGAAATATCAAATATTTTTCCCCATGAGAGAAAATTAAAATAAAATTTGCAGTACACGGAACTCAGTTTGGTAATGAGGCAAGATACCAATACTATTTTATCATCTAAGCTAATAGTCTGGAAGAGGAGGTTGTTGTTTATGGACTAACCTAAGAGTTGAATTCATCTATTACATGAGGTGAATTTTTACCTCTTCCTGGTTGGAAACATCTGCAGTATTTTGATGCCTTATTACAAGTTGCAGAAGTCTCTTTGCTTTAATACTGGCAAACCTGTTTCTTGTGTGCTTTATCCTCACATAATCTTCAGATTTGGGCTCTTTTTCCTTGGTTTTCTGTACTAGTGTTGTTTGTAGTTCTACACAGTGATACTAGATGGAGTAGGTACACAAAAGTACTATTTTTTTTTTTAAACCCCCCAAAAAACCCCAACACTAATAAAGCCCAAACCAATTTTGCTGCTTTAAGTTATGAACTTGAGCCAAATTTGGATCTTTCCTATGAATAGAGAGCTACTTCTGGAGCTTGAGATGGTGCATCTTTGTTTCCTGCAAACTCAACGTGATTTCAGAATATTGAAACTTCTAAGTGGAATGTATACCTATACCTTAGATATCTCCTGTGAAAAATCTTGATAACTAGGAAAAGGTATAAACATCTAGACGTGTATATAGAAAATAATGAATAAACATTTTATTTCAGTTGGTTGAAGCCTGGAACCTATGCAGTTGGAGTTTCTTTCTTGCTACCTTTGGTTTTATTTTGCTCACTTCAGCTGTCACAATAGCTAGTTATGTTCTGTTAATATACCATATTCTTAAGTGCTTTTTGAATCCTTAAAATCTTAATGTCTTGTGACAAAATGGAACATGCAAGCCTGGAATAGACTTTGTTATTCATGTAATTGCAATATACAAAAAAAAATCCTGAATGATGTGAAGACAAAGATGACATCAGGTTATCAACTCAGTTCTATCGTGAGAAACTTCTTAACAGTTAAATGGGTAGTGCCTTGTATGTTATTCACAAATTTTGTGTGTAACAACCGTAGAAACAATATGAAAAATCCCAAATACTACAAATGAAATGAAGAAGTTAAGAACAGCATTGCTGTACAAAATCATCAAACTGAGTTTTTCAGCCTTTGGCTGTAGTCTCTAAGCTAAACTTTGCAGAAGAGCTGGAAGGGATGAGGCAAAGCACATCTGCAGTGATAAGGATTTCCAGTTTATCAAAGCCGATGGTGACTTGTGAATGAAGTCCAGAAAGTAACTGTGGGTTTTTTCATCTGGACCTTATACAGTCTCTACTGGAGTTGCCACATCTGTGTAGTTCAGTTTTGGTTGTCTGCTGCAGTTGTATTAGAAAATGTAGGAAATTATGATACCAAATTTTTATCTCTCATATCTAAATAGTGTGAGAGACAGAGGAACAGATCCAAAAATAGAAGGTAGGAAAAAAATGAGATAAAGGCTAGAAGAGAAAATAGTGGCTGTGGTGCCAGGACCAGCATTGTGACTCAACTGGAGAAGACGGTGCATGCTGGTTTGTGCCAAGATTACTGTAACACCAGTCTCAGCTGGAGAGACTTTTCATGCTAATGTAAGCAGGAGGGCTAAGGCACCTTGGGTTATGTAGCACAAATATTTTTCTGTAAATTCACAATTTAACTTAGGCATTGGCTACTGTTGTGTGCTTGTGTTATTAGTTTATGTGTAAACTGGCTTTCACTTTGTGATAAGTGCTGTATAATTCAAGGTGCCCTGCTCCTTCATCGAGGCTTCAGGACTCAGGCAGTAGCAATTTACTATATATAACTTCTTTGAATACAATGCTGTCAAAGTGCTGTTTTGATTTTGTACTTACTTTTCTGTAGAGTGATTATAGTTCTTCCTCCATCAATGAACTGCTCTTAAACTCTCTCATTTTATTTTAACATTAGCATTAATTTCTTAAAGCCTAAAGTGTTGTTCTTCAGTGCAAAAATGTTCAAATTATTAACTAGTTTTATAATTTCTGTTTATAGGAGAGGTCTCCTCACAATTTACATGGCCAATCAAGTAAGTACTACTTTATTTCATGAATAAAGATAGACTTTCAAGGGATTTTACGAATCTTGTTTAAAATTGATTATGAAATAATTGATTTTTAATGCTTCCAGGGTTTATTTTATGTCTTTAGGAATTATATGTTTTTAGGAGTGTAAAAACATCCTAAAGCCAAATTGTGACAGTGGGTCAGTTTTGTATGTCTCCTCAGTAGTAGAATGACATCTGGTACCTTCTAATGTTTTTTGCAGATAACCAACTCAACACCATATTTTTATTTTTGTATTAATTGCATCTTGAACTGATGTCAAATAATTGCATGTGCAAATGTCTTTAATTGTATAGATTAAAATTTTTTGTGTGTCATGTTCCCAATAATCCCATTCAAACAGTGGTGAATTTATCAAAATTTCACTTTAAGTATTAGCTTTTTTTTCAAAATATGTAATAGTTTTGTTACAGGATCTTACTCCTTTGGAAGTGATTTTATTATGCCAAAATAATTATCTGAAGTTTCTATGAAGTTTTAGGTGTATAATGACTCATGGAAACTACAAAAAAGGAAACTACAAAAAAGGAAACTACTTGGGACCTATGTTCCAGCCACTCTAGCAGTGTACTGAGGCCTCAGTAGTCATGCAGTTGTGGAATTCTTTGATGCTGATGAAAAGATTCATGATTAAAAGTGATAAGACAGAGGCAACATGTTGCAGAACAAATGAGAGTGATAAAATGGCTCTTTCTTCATCCATCCTTGTGAAGTCACTGATGGTGACTTTTGTAATTTTCAAGATTTTGAGATTGGGGGCTTTTGGAAGAAGGTGACATCATATGTTTACTAGCAGCTAAATATCCTGGGAACTCCTTAAATGTTTGTCAAACCCATTATTGTCTTCTCTCTCTTGAGTTCTGGTGTTTAAACCATTTATTTCTTGGGTTGTTCCATGTTCATCTACAGCTTCTCATTACACACGGACTCAGGAATGCAGGTTATGGACTTTGTAACAGAAAAGATTAATTATTGCCATTAATTTTAATATTGACAAATACCACATTAATAGGTGATTGACATGTGTGGTTCATAAAGTATCTTTTAGGAATACTTTTCCTTGTAAAATCTTTTTTCTAGTTTGAAAGGTTGAATATTCCCTTTCTTGAATTTTAATGAATTCAATGTTAATGCAAGTTGCTCCATAATATTTGGAGCAAGGTTGGTTTCCTACTAGTATGTGTTAACACTGAAAAGTTCAAAATTTTCCTTCAGTTCAAAGGAGCAACTATGTAGAAACTCCTCATGCAGGAGTTACTGAGGCATGTCTTCATTTACTTCTGATGGACTTTGCAAGGGAAGGGTGAACTAGGTGTGCTTGAACAGCAGTGCCTCTGGGTATCCCAATTCTGAGAGAGCTCTCATCACATCCAGGGCTTGTAAGCTGCTGTGACATGCACTGAATGTGATGTTGGACATCGTTGAAAGGAAAAAGTCAACTGATGCGCTGGCATTTTTTGGACACCATTTGATGCCATGGATGTTCTCTTCAGCATAATGGTCTATTTTAGTCACATGTCTTCAGTGAACTCAGAGCTACCAGGGTTTGCTTCACAAATGCCCTTGATCATGATGTACCTTGTTAGCAAGCTGTGTAATCACTGTAAATGTTTCCTTATTTGTGTGGCTTGTCTTTGATTTAGAGTTTTATATGCTTTGATAAGACTGACTTAGAAATTTACCATAGTAATAGTAAAGAGCAAGCAAAGTCTTTAAAATGTTTACTCTTGTTGTCTTTAGATAGTGGCTTGGCCCTTTCTGAGAGCTGGCAAATTGTAATCATTACTGGTGGCAGCTAGATTGTGAAGTTACACTGCATTTCTTGCGTTCTCTAAAACTTCTGTCAAGACCTATTAAGATAATAATTGAACTAAGTATTCCTTTGTTTTGTTTCACATTTTGCTGAAGTGTGTTTAGCAGCCTGAGCAGTATTAATTGAGGCTTTTCCTGTGATTCTTTGCCTGATTAGAAAGATAAGATACAATTGTAATTAGTTTTATTAGTTATTAGAAGCAATTATCATGACTGCAGCGAATTTTTGTGGACATAATAGGGCCTTTAAATCTGAAAATTTTTCTTGTGTAGTCCTTTTGGCAATGTGTGAGAATTTGTCCTAGGAGATTAATTTACGTGGGGAAAAGGTGTGAGAATGTCTTTCTCCTTTCTGGGAGTGAAAGGCTGTGGGTTGAAGGACTCTTCTTCTACCAGGAAGGACAAAGTTGTTGATTTCTAATTTGGAACTACTAGAAGCATGTGAGTGGCAGTCCTGGCTGATTTAAATTAATCTCTGATTATAGATTTATATGAACCTGAACTTCACAGTTATATTCACTTGCTTCTTATACCATGAAATAACAGATTAAAAATAGACTGTTTAGGTTACTTATGGAAAATTGAAAGAAAATTACTTTCCTAGTCTAAGTTTCTGCTAAATGGAAGCTATACAACAGTACATATTTGGTTTTTTTGTGGTTTGTTTTTTTTTTTTTCCTTGTAAGACAAGAACTAGGAGTAAGACAAGGCTAGGAGTAAAGGATCTGCAGTTGTAATTTTGGTATGTGGTGTTTGAAGTCAACTTCTGAGCTGCTCACTGAAAGTCAGTCAAAGTTTTTAGAAGTCTTTGAATATGTTTGAGCCCTGTTATGGTTGAGCACATTGGTTTGGAAATTTTTAACTGGTTTACAGTCTGTTAGCTGATGTTTCTGTAGTCCCCTGGAGCAGAGCTGCAGTAATCAGTGTTATGGACCACACAGAAGCATGGAGCCTTTCAAGTTCTATTTTGGATTGCATGTCTTAAAGTTGAGGAATTGCTAGAATCCTAAGAGATGCATTAGTAGTGAGCACATAAGACGATCCTTCATGGATAAGTCAAGATCAAAAGGAACCCCAATGAAAGGTGGAAAGTGAAATCTAATCTCTTTAGTTATTTTTATCTGGAAAAACAGATGATATTAATGACTGCTCAGGAGAAAGATGTGTAGCTCTTAAGTTTCAAAATGGTTATGGCATACATTGTGAGCTGCTCAGCAGCTGAGTTGTTGCTTTTAACTTGAGGAAACTGTGTGTTTCGATTGGGAATTACTTTTTTTGTGTTGCAAACAAAGGCTGCCTTCAGTATGCAAGACTGGAAGAGACTAATCTGGACTAGAAACCACTTGATGTAAAACTTTTGAGAAGCAAAATTTAGGAAAACCGATATATTGTCATTGAAATGTTACATATGATGAGCTACGAATTGTGGTTTTTCCTTTATTAGAAAAAAGATTGAAATTTCTCAATGTGCTCTGTTTGCATTTCTGACTGTGCATCATTATATAAAAGATTTGTACTTAAAAAATTGTGTTATGATTAACAAACTGTTCTTGAGGGTCACAGGTGAAACGATGTGAAGCTCAAGTGTAAGATAAGGCAGTAGCTGGAGGCAGAGTGATGCTGTTGAGGACTGGTTGGAAGAGGTGTAGAAATGTGACCCAGCCATAGATGATGCATTAGGGATTGCAAAGGTTATACATTTGAAAAGAAAGACAAGAGAGACAGGAAGTACAAAGGAGCACAGTCTAAAAATGAGAAATAATTTATTGTGGCGAGATGTGAAGGTACTGAAACTGGGCTGATATAATGGGAATGGGTTTGTCAGAGTGTTATCAATATAATGAGTAGAAGAAAGCTGAGAAAACATCTGAGCAGATGATAAAACGAAGATGGGTTTGCAGAGAAAGGAAAGGATCAATTTTCCTGCAGTTAATGTGAAGAAAAATTGAGCAAGAGCAGAGGGAGAGAGGCTTTTATTGAAGCCCTGGGTTGGAGAGATTTGTGTCAGCAATTGCATCGGGATAGATTTACAGAGAAATATGCCCATCTCATAGCATTATGCTGAGGTTGTCACTGCCTCTACCATTCATGTAGTGTTGTACATAGGTCCTCATACGCAGAGGAAGAGAGACCTTCTACAAGTAGGAAATGCTCAGCCATGCTTGTCATCACTAATGTGAAAGCAAGGTATGGAAGGAGGGGTGCATCTTCCCAGATGCAGCACAACGTGGAATCAAACATTACAGGGGGGTTGGAACTGGATGATCTTGATGGTCCCTTCCAACCCAAACTGTTCTGTGATTCTATGATAATGGTGGTGATGAAGAGGAATGCAGAGAGGACAGTTGAGAGTGTAATAGAGTGCAATAAAGGAAAACCTTCAAAACTTTCTACATCTGAACTTCTGATGTTTTTTCAAGAACCTCCGAGAGCTGCTGTGGTCATGTTCATTGTAGCAGCCTGGTAATGAAGCCGAGAGCCTGCTCACCTCTCTGCTGTTCCTTGCAGACATAAAAGCTCTCCCCTCCCTATGTCTATGTCTGGTATTTCAGAGATCTTTTTAAATTTAGATTTCATTTGGGAAATAAAGCTACTAAAAATACTGAACAAGTTGATCAAAAGAATCCCTGTGGTAGATGCTCTGCTTCTGTATATGACAGAACACAAGTAATAAAGTTGATCACTTTTAAACTCATCCAAGCAGTTTCATGGTAGAATGGTTTTTCAGTTCATGAATAGGCTAGAAGTGGATTCATTTTGACTGTACCATTTGTTTATTCCAACTAATGAAGGCTGCATGTAAGTTATACTTCTAAAGCTTGAAATACTTGGTTTAGCTTCATGAAAAAATGCAGAAACCTAGACTTAAAAAGAAATCCCTTGGGGTTTAATGCAGAAATGAGTATCCAGGGCTTTTCAGTCACTTTTAACTCCAGATATTTCTATGTTTCTTTATAGGATGGAAGTCATAGTGGTTCAAAACATCACTTCGTGCTTTGCAATATTTAAAAAACCCAAGCTATTAGCCTAATTTAAGTTATATGGCAGACATAAACAGTGATGCAAATGCCAATCTTGGCAGAGATATGGCACAATATAAAGAAAGGTTTGAATGTTGAGGCCAAGATCCCTTCAGTATTACTTTCCATTTACACTGAATTTGTTGTTAATGTTTTGTGCTTTGTGGGGATGATTCGTGGAGGAATGAAAGAAAGAGGAGGGAGACTCACAATGGCATGAGAAGAAGCAACAACAGAAAAGCATTTTTATGCTGTGCTTTTGCTGGTCCTGTGGTTCAAAGTTTTTGCTGAAGGCATACTGGTAATAAATACTGTGAAGGAAAGTACTTGCACACGAGAAGTGCTCTCACACTGAGCGTGCCTGAGGGATTTTTCTCACTGGCTTATGAAGTGCTTTCTGTGCAAAAGTTGCCCATGTGTTTGAGTTGTTTTCTCTGTTTCAGAAGTTGTTTTTAGAACAGCTTGAGTACTTTGATATTTGGTTGAGATTAGGTCTTAGGAAAAATTTCTTCTTGGGTCATCATGGATTGGAATGGATTGAGCAGGGATGTGATTGAGTCACCATCCCTGGAGGTATTAAAAGATGTGTAGATGTGGCACTTAAGGACATGGTTTAGTGGTGGGCTTGGCAGTGTTAGCTTAATGGTTGGGCTTAATAATCTTTCAAATCTAGATGATTCTGTGGTACTCTGCTTCTGACCTGCTGGTTAACTTAAAGGAAAATATTCCTGTTTGAAGCTCTCAGGTTTTTGCTCATTAAAAACCATGGTGATCTAGAACTCAGGATCATAAAGTAATTCTTGCCATAAGGAGATCAAAGTCTGATACTGGGCCAGAGTTCTGAAGTTCTTTAGGGAAGCATCTGCCATAGATGCCTGGGTAAGGGAAGAACAAAAAGGTCAGAATTTAATTCTGTCTAGAAAAAAGTCTCAAGTACTTACAGCAAATTTTTTGTGGTCACATGGACAAGCTGTGTCAGGTGATGATTTTGTACTGGCTGTAGTTGGTTAATTTTTGAACTTCTGTCACTAGTTAACCCTTTAACTGTAGTGCTAACAAGAAACAAATCTCTGATTCCAATTTAGCCACCAATATAAACTCACTAGTGTTTTCCCTGAGCCTGCGATTCTGATATTTGCTTTCTCCATAACACGTCTCAGATGAAAGTCTTGGATTTTGAGAAGTGTTGTTTGTTTCTGCTTCTGTCAGCTCATGTGATGCTTCTTGATAAGTCCTGCATTTTGTTATGGAATGGTATTTTTCTTGTACTTCGTTATCTGAATTTAGGAGGAGAGCCTCTTCTGTAGCTTCTGCTTCTTTTCTGCTGGGATCTTAGTGGATAAATGAAATGGAAAACAAAGAACTCTCCTCTTTTCCATTTCATAAATGACATGCTGAGGTGGAGCTCATCTGACATTTGATCTGTGACCTTCATAATGGTTTACTCTGTCTCATGGTGGAGTCAGCTCCTTGTTGTCAGAATGACACTTGGGATGTATCTGGTGGGACAAGGGTTGGCAGTCAGGTATCACAGATGTGAGCTTTGACGGTAATGGAAAACTTGAATGTTTTCTGGTTTAAAAAAGAACCAAGACTGATGTATTTTTATTCTTGAGATTTTAATGAGCACTTCTCAAAGAAGAAAACTAATCACACTTCAGTTTAGATTTGAAGACTGTGCTTGAGTGAGAAATGTGGTTTGGTTTTCTTTTTTACATCATTTCAGTAGTCAAACTTTAATTGTAAATCCAAACTCTAAATTGTTACAAAGTAGAGCATTCTCAGGCACTAATACCACTTTATTTTGCAAAATAAATACAGTACTCAAAATACAAAGGTGTTTTTCAGAAATATCTCAAAATATCTCAAAAAATGGAATGAAACACAATGAAACAAGAGGACTTTGCAGTTTCAAAGATCTGCATGACTGATTCAGATCTCTTTCCTTTGATTTGCACTATGACAGGTAGAATAAATAATTCAGACCTAATTCAGACAGCTCTTCTAATGCTTCTTAATTGCTGTAATGCTGTATATGCATTTGTTTGCAGAAACAATTAAACCCCCTCCAGCTTAAAAGTACTAAATAAATACAGTTTTGAAGAAGAACGTGGTGGCTCATCTTTTATAAGACTTGTGGCTGTTCTTGTTGTGCTTCTGCTTTTGTCTCATTCTCTCTGCATCCCCAAGGCACAGAAGAGCTCAAGCAGAGAGCATGTTGCCAGTTCTACACTGGAGTGGTAAAGCGAAGGAGGTATAAATGCAGTGGTAGCCAAATGGTTTCATAGAAACCCAAAATTATTTCTATGAAGACATTACCAAAATTAAAGCAGGTTACTTGAAAAGGAACAGATTTTTCTGAGCAGTTTGGAGGAAAATGGACTTTATTCAAAATATGTGTTTTTGAATGCCTGACAGTAATGTTCAGTTCTATTCCACAGGCACCTAAGCAGAAGAAAAATGTTACCCTTTCACAGAGCGGTCGAGTTTATTGTGGTGACTGTGCAGGGAAGCACATTGTATGATCAACGTTTCCAAACTCTGTGCTTAGAAATTAAATGCAGATGTTTTCAAATAATCAAAGACTTGGGCATGCTTTATTCTAGTCGATAAATGCTCAAGACACTTTCCAAAAATTTTATTTTGGAATTCAGAATTAGATGCCATGAATGGGTAAGATATATACTTTACATGTATCATGTTCTGTGGGATAGGCAGTTTGGCAACTGAAACGGGCAATATTGAAATAAATTGCTACTTTTAAATATAAACATTCCATAAAACTCGTACATGAGGAGGGAAATAAGCCAAAGTCCTACTTTCTTTTGAATTGAGCATAATGGAAGATAATTTGATTAACAGAATACTTTACGTAATCAAATTATGGATAATTCATGGCACTCTGTGATGATTTTGAGAGGTTGAAACTTAAGGTCATTGTCACTGCCCCCACCCTAAATCTATAAAAGGCAAGTTTTAAAATTAGGAGTCATGTGGACTTAAACATTGCTGATGTCTTTGCTTTTAAGTTGTACAGTAATAAAGTTAGATCCTGGCAGCTGGCATTCTTGTGGATTGACATGGCTAATTGGCTTTGGCATCTTAGCCTCAGGAAACCTCGTCCATCACTGCAGAGCAGGACGGGTTAGAAGAAGTTAATACTTTGTCTCCTGCTTTCTGTGCAAAGCTGCTTTGCATTTTTGAAGTTTGCAGTGTATCTCATTAGAAGCTTGATGTAATACTTTTATGCCCCTTTTTGCATGATGTTTTATAGTGAATAAAAGATTGTTTGACTTTCTGGAATTTACAAAGATGTCAATATTGTGAATCAATTTGGAAATGTACCTCTTGAATAATGATTGTAGCTTATGCAGAATTTCATCTCAGAAATATACCATGTGCTAAAAAAGGTTATCTGAGTTTTACAGTTACTGTGTGCTAGTTAGCAGTTGAGTGATACTTCAGGTTTTGAAGCTCTCACAGACACCCATCTCTAGTGACATCCTTCCCTCACCCCTAACCCTGAAGTCCTTCACTGGAGCTTGAAAGTCAGAGTGGGTGTCAGGCTGCCTGTGGGAGTGGTGCATTACAGGGCATTATTTGAGGCAGTGTGTTGTTAACTGTGTCTCTCTTTTCTGCCTTTTAAAAAAATAAGGCAATTTTTACTTATAGAATGTTTTAATTTTATTTTTTGAGGTTTTAGTGGTACTGCTTAAAACTTCTGGTTATTGAGTTGATGTTGGTTGTTGTCAACATGTTTCTTTTGGTTTCTGGGATCAATAAAGTATGAAAGCTTGTCTGAGAATACTGATTTGATTTTATAGAAGGCAGCAGCTGCAATTCTGTGTTTGAAATATGCAGAATGAAGGCATGTCTAGGAGGAATACAGTTTATAAAAGTGTAAGGTCATGCCACTGGTTTGTGATTTGAAATATATTTATTTTTTTACAGGATGTTAATCCTACTGTAGAACTGGCTGGTGGAATGAGCATGCATTGTTTCTAATTAATCATATATTACATTTAATAATTTTCTGTGCTGCACATGCTTCAGTTCAAGTGAAATCCTTCATGCTTTTAATTACCTCCATCCACTCCTAGTACATGAGTACCAGTTCTAGTCTGATATTGTTACTGACGTCATTTGTGGGATAATGATAATTAAACAGAGCAGCAGTTTCAGCTCAGAAATCATTTCGCTCCTTTTAAAACTCTAAGTTGTCAAAATAAAAGTCAATCATGTGCTTGTAGAGCTTAACTACTCCTTCCATGGAAAGTTTTGGAGGAAAAAAGGTTGATCTAAAATTTGTAAATGTATTTTTCCATACAGAAGTCAGTTTTTTTCTCACACAGTTCTTTTTCACACTTTTTTGCTGGAGAAGAAAAGCTAAACTTTTGCATGTATAGACTGAAATAGTAATTGTTTTAATATTTTCAGTTTTGCATTTTAAGAATTATTTTTGGTGTTAAAAATTGTGTCTTGTGGCAATGGATTGAAGTGATTTTGAAAGCCGTTATGTAAGTAAAGGTTTTTACTCAGGTTTATAATGGATGTGCTGGTCTATAACTGTAATCTAGTATAAACTAGCAAATGTTAACATGTGGCTGTTGAAGCTCTTTACATGATGCTGTTACAGGAGACAGAGCTTTTTCAACAGTGTGGGGAGTAAGTTTTTTAACTGTGTAAACAGGCAGTGGTTTGGCATTCAGGGGGAGGTGGTTCATTTGAAATCTTGTCTCTGTGATATGCTCCTTATGCCTCTAATAATGTTAGAAAAGCGGAGGAGGAGAACTAGCACAGCTTGTAAATGTCAGTCTGGATGGAAGACAGGTCAGCTCCGAAACAGTATTGGTGTTGGAAAAGTGAAAGGAAAAAAAAAAATCCTCTCTCAAAGCTAAGATCTTATGAGGAAAAATTGTGTTAGAAAATGTAGAGTTATGATTGTTACTGGTAAAGCAGCAGGAAGTAATTCTGAAGTATCAAACTACATCTAGTAAATGTGGGAGAAGTTGAAGACAGCTTAAGATTTATTTTAGCTACATCTGAAGCTGACTGGTTTTTCCTAAAGCAGTTTTTTATGTTCATTTCAGCTGTGTCTGCATGTGAAATGTTGCGTTTAATGTCATGTCTTTAAGACTGCTCTGTCTTCAGAAGACAAACTGACCTTAACAGCATTTTTACAGGAAAACCCAGGGATGAGTGTGACAGTTGGATCTTTTCTGAGTCTCCTCCTTTATCTTTTGTACCTTTTCCTCACTGTGGAGCAATGCAGCAAATCAAATCGTAATCAATATGGAAATTTCAGTGTTGCATCAGGTATATCTTAACTGGAACATTCTGTCAAATTGGCTATTTCAGAGAAACTGCATGATTTCAAGTTGGTCTCATGGGGTCATTGCCATGCAAATCCTTGATGTTTTTGTAACATGAGAGGTGTGATTACTCAAGGATTTTCTTTATGGTGCAGTGATCTTTCTCTATTTGCTCAAAAGCAATGAAGAACTTAAAAATAGCTTTTCTCATGTATTTAGGGTTGCAGAAGATTTTTGCAGGTTTTGTTAGAATAAGCCTGGAAATGGAAATTCCACTTTGAGTGTTTCTAGGGAGAGAAATTAAGTGGAAATTGGAAAGAGGGGCTGGATACTGTCCATTTCAAACCATACATTTCTTTAGTACCTGGTTTATGGTGACAGAACGTGTTATGTCAGTGAACTGGCCAATAAACAATGTGTCTAAATTTTATTAAGTATATCCAGCATAGCCTGGATTACAGTTGTGCAAGAATTGGTTTCAGGAAAATGGGTTAGATTGAATTGTCATGAATTTTAAAGAAGTTAATTAACAAATATCCTGTATTTGTTTGTCCCTCTTCCAGAATTAAAACTTTATAATTTTTCACCTTTGAACATTTAATAATTTTAATAATTTTACTATTTCCAACTCCTTATCTCCTCATCTTGAAAATTGGTGCTTCCATTTATATAAAATAATTAGTGTCAGTAACCTTCAATAAAGTGGTTTCAATCCCTTTATTCAAGTATGCTGGTATGATTCCTGAGGCAGAGTTCTGTTTGCAACATTTAATTTACATGGTTTTCTGTGTAGTTTTGCAGATCAGTTTGTTAATTAAAAGGTCTTTAAATATCAAGCATGTTGCAGAAATTTTCAAGGAATGCTTGTGCAGTTGGATTGGAAACACTGAATCCTTGTATGTATTAGCTCATGCCCCACTGTCTGCTTAGAAATACTTGATAAACAATTGTATTTGCTTTGAATGTTTGAAAATTTTAAATATGTTTGTATAGAAATTTTGTTGTTGCTAAAGTCAAAAACCCTTCCCTGCTTCCTGACAAAGATACACATGTATATGCACACACATAGTGTCTTTGTCTGTTTTTCTTACTCTTTCTGTTGGTAGTGATATTTTTTTCATCAGCAGGAGCTTTACAAATTGTGGTTGTTATCCCATATTTATTTATTTACACACAGTTATCTTTGGTGACAACATTTCTTCTAACACACTGAAATTCTCTGCTGCCCAAGAAATGCTTTCCTGAATAACCTTTTGGCTTTGCATTTAAATCTTGATGTTCATCACATCTCTTATTCTCAGCCTAATTAAGACAGCTGGGAACTGAACCCGGATCCTGGCCACCTTAAGCCCTGCAAAGTGGCCCCTGGAGTCCTGAGCCATAACTCTGGCTCACAATGTCAACCATTTTGTGTGGAAATGGATATGCTGAACTTGAATATGGGCATTGTTTGCTAATGCTTGCAAATCATAGGAAGTTAGTGGCCTTAGGCAAAGCAAGAGGTAATGGGAATTTAGGGATGTAAATAACCTTGCTGGAGAACCTTGCCATGGTCATAAATAACAAAGCTCTAAGACACCTCCCCCCTTCTCCCCAAAAGAAAGTCTGTGTAGGATTTTTATTGAATTGCAGGACTTCCTGATAATACTCCGTTTAATTTATGAATCCATATACACAAGAGATTGAAGATATTTCTATTTTGATAAATTATGGAATAAGACCTTTTAGCGATACATTAAAAAGCCATATAAATGGGTAAAAATCGGTAATTTTTTTCCTTTTCATTCTGTCTATGTACTGCAGGTTGTATATCATGTGTGTGGAGACTCAAAGAACGTGTGTCACAGTAAGAGATGATTTTTGGAACTTCACTGAGCAGAGTTCCTGCACTCTGTAGTTTGAAGAGCTACTTAAGACAGTCAAAGTGATTTGTGTTTACCAGAAATCCTCTTGCATGTAAGGAGAGTTGGAAGGAAGCCTTAAACACAGATCGAGGGAATGGACAACCTTCAACCTCTGCAGTTGACTTTAGCCTCTGCAGTATAATTTTTCCAAAGATGACACAGAAGGAAGTTTTGAGCAGGATTAGGGAACTATAACTATAGGAATTTTGCCACTGGATTAAGGAGAAAGGCTGGCATGGCACTGTTGGCGAGCAAAAGCAGATGATGAACTACTTGAGATTTACTGAAATCATTAGGCCACAATTAAGGCAAAATACTAGGTAATGGGAAGGAGCATGGTTTGTCATTGTTATAAATGCTCTGGAGGGAAGGACACTGAGAAGACAAGGGTTTACTGTTTATAATTTGTGTTGGATTGTAATAATGAGAGCTGGTTCTGGAGATTTGGAGAAGGTGCACATGGTACTGTGCTGTTGGAGAAGTGATGGTAACAAAATGCATGTGGGAAGAAAAATCCTTTTTTATATACAGTGTTGGCCTCTTAATTGTTACTTGGGAGGTCCATGATGTTGGAATTATGAGGACAATGTCACTTCAGCACTTTGTAGCTATTGAAGACCCTCCAACTCCTGCCAACCTCCACAGTTTAACAGTAAGGGTGATTGGGAAAGGAGTAGAGGATAAAACAGAAAAATCATTGTCATGCCGCTGTGTAAATCATGGGTGTGTTGACAGTTTTACTACTGTCTGCAGTTCTGGTCCTCTTTAAAGTGTAAGAGAAGTAGAGAAGGTACCTTGTGGAAAAATAAAGATAGATGTTGAAGGTGTTGAAGAACACATGTTAAGTGGAGGAGTGAAACTTAGCCAGGAGAAGGATGACTTAGGAGGAGTAGGAGGCAGATTTGTGAAAGGGTGTTTGTATAGAGAGGGGGAATCATAATGAAGTGTTTACTGATAATGCTATTTGCTTGTAATAAGAAGGATTAGTTTTCCAGAAGAAGATCATGAGCACAGATACAAAGCCACACTGGGCAGCTCACTGATCCTGAAGGTTGTGGATTCCAGGAGTTTTGTGGGCAATGAGAAATCTTAGAGGAGGAGAAATAATTCATTACACCAATCAAATGTGAAGATTTTATATCTTGTTTTGGCAGCTCTGCCCTGTAGCTTGATGAAGTGTGTAACTGGGGAGCTATTTTTCAGATGTTTGTCACTGCTGGTTCCTAGAAACAAAGCATTGAACTAGGTGGGCCATGGCCTTCTTCTGTTATGGCTGTTTTTGTGTGCTTGGTTTTGATATAGATGTTTCTCCTCCTGCTTTTGGAGGGTGAGTTCAAAGACTTTATATATCTCCACCTGGGTAGATGAGTCTTGTACGTTGGGCTAGTTAGTTCCAGCAGCGGGGAAGAATTTTGTGGTCTGTAAGTTGAGAAATGATCCCAGAAGTTGGCTGGTCGATCCGCTGGACCCAGGGCAGAATGATGGAGAGCTTGCTGAAGGACATCGCTCCCCTTCCACTACATCTTGGTGTGAAGCCTATTACCTATAGGTCTGTTCTTCATTATCTTAGCCTCCCATCCAGTGATCAGTCAAATGCATATGGACAGGATTTTCTTTATGATTAATTCTTTTTACTTTGTGTAAAACAGGCAGCAAGTGGGGAGTCCTCAGCATTTGGTACTTCAGGACATATTTGGTGGCATCTCTGGCCACACAGTGCTTCTTGTTAGCACCTAACCTGGCAGAGTAGTACCTGATTAGAAGGGATATAGTTTGTCTTACCAAATCCTTCATTAGTGTGCACAAATAGTGGAAAATGCTCCCTTTGGCTGAGAGTACTTGTCTTTGGCAAATACGGAAGTCTCTCTTCCAGATGGAGGGGTGGGGGAGCTTTTTAGCAGTGGGATTAGTCAGACTTTGGTTAACACTGACAGTGTAGTTTTACTTTACTTCATCAGGGAAAGTGGATGTCTTCCTCTTTCCTCATCATTGCTGTGACACGGTTAAATATCATAGAGGAAACAAAGGCAGAAGTAATAAACTTTTAAGAAGAAATATGAAGAAGTACACAAAGGTTTTAAGGAACTATAAATGCCATTTCCAGTTCTGCCTGTTACTCCTATTTATTCAGTATTGTCTTATAGAAGCAAATCTTCTGGAGATGCAGCTCTTTTAAGGCTGGAGGAAGAGAAAGGATGATGGATTTATGGCTGCAGAAGCTTCTTTTGAAGGAGTAGGAACCCTTTTTGAAAGTGCCTTTCAGTCTCAGCCATTTCCTCAGTGCTCTTCTAAGGAGGAAGATAAATACATCATATATGGAATATCTGGTGTAAATATGTGAAAGTGTAGAACAATAATCATAATAACGTGTATTTCCTAAATAATTACAACTGTATGTAAAAATCCTTTTTGTAATCACAACTGTTGCATCATTCAAAGGGTTAAATGATATTTTTGGTACAGACTTTAAATTAAAATAGAGTACATAAACATTTCTCTGAAGTGTTAGATAAGGCCTTCCATTACATACCTGATTATTTTGTAATGGTATTAAAAATTCCCCTAATTTAAATTTGGAATGGTCAAAGGGTTAGACTTTATAAACTTCACTGTACAAGAAGTTAGAAATAAGGGAATTCTTTTGATTTTGAAGGGTTTCAGCATCCTTTCCATATGGATTCAATTCCCATTTTAATCGGAATGTGGAAGTCATTACCCTGACATCTGAAACTGAGGTAGCAATAAAAAAAATTATCACAAACAAGACAGCAGACACAAATTATTTTGTGTTTATTACTGGGTGGCCCTTTTGAAACTTTCCCAGAGTTAATTGGTTCCAGATATTGGAGAATTGAGATTGTATTATGACAAATTTATTTCTGGTCATATTTAACTCGAGTCTACTCAGTAAGGCTGTCTTAAGCAAACAGAAGAGTTGTCAACCCACTCATGTCTGTCTCCAGTTCTTGTAGTAGCTTTAATCCTGGTGATTTGGTTTAATGAGGACCACTGAGAAAACAAACATGGGGGGTGACCACGCTGATCTTGTAAATTATCTGTCTTATCTCTTAGGCGTGAATGCTGCTCCATTAGCTTAAATTGTTCACAGAGATGTCATGTTGGATTAAATGCCTCCACAGGGTTTGGATCAGGCCATGAGTGGCACTTTCTGCTCTGTGTAATGGGATTGTGTATCTGTGCAAGGCTGTGGGTACATAGATCTGTCCTTGCTGCCATGGCCAGTGATGGACCACAGCAGGCTAAAACAACCAGCTGGGAGTTTCATTTTGGTATTATAGGTGTTCAGCAGGATCTGGGATATGGGCTGGGGATGTGATGTTTATCCTGCTCAAAATGAATTATGTTTGCTGGGAGTCCAGGGATATGCGTGAGGGAGGCAGGTGAGTCCAGGGCACCTCAAGTCGTTCTTCCTATCAATTGGTACAATGTATTTTTTGTATGAAGTACAGCGGATCATATAATATTTGGAAATAAGAGATAAGTATGTCTGAATAGCATTTTAAGTGTGTGTCATGTACATTGTCATATATTTTGCTGTTCTTATATAGTCTTCTGCTGTATTACTGAATGGTTTTCAGCATAGTCATTGAAGATTCATGTGCCACTTTTGTAGAGCAGCAGCTTGATTTTTCTCTTTTAAAAGTAAATGTAGGCATGGAAAAGGTTATAAAGCCAGCCTTCTTAATACTTACTTACCTTTCTATCATGAAGTGCCTGAAACCTTTCTCGTTCCTCTAAGAAACAATCCCATTTTCAGCTTCCCTGAACTTTCATTATGAGTGTCAAGTTTTACCCTTTAAAGACTTACAACATCTGGAGTTAGAAATAGGTAAAGCTGTTAAATGAATGAGGAAGGTTAAGCAGTGGTAAATTTAAAGGTTTATGTTTCAGAATTAGTTTAGTTTATCTTAATGAAAGGATCCAATTTGTAGCTCGGTATGGCAAATCCTTGAATGATAGTCTTTTTCTTGTAAAAGATGGTGTATTGCCAGCTATGGCACACTGGTAATAAGATAGACACACAAAAAATACACACTGACATGTATATGTAAACTGTAAAAGCACACCTGGTGAAAGGGAGGAGAAAGCCTTTGTCTATCTGTATGTTTTCCAGAATAGGCAGTAGGGCTGTTAAAGGAAATGTTAGATTTGTGTAGGCATGGCTCTAATTAATACGAGTCAATGTTCTCTGAGTGTTTTGTTAGTATAATTTATGAAAGAGCACTACACTGCATTAGGGTAATTTACGGCCCAAATAAATGTCTGTTGCTAAGGTAAACTGGTGTTGGAAACAGGGGAACTAGGATAAAAAAAAGCTAAGAACTAGAGTAAATTGTAAACATTGTAAGAACAGACGTACAATTGTTTCTTTATATCCACCCTCGCAAGTATAACTTGGTTTACAATATATTTATTAACAGTCTCAGGCTAATAAAACAACACTTACAGAGCAATTCTGGACACTCTCCAGCTCTCTTTTTTGTGGAGTGACAAGTTAGGCCAGTCTTTATTATTATTCTTTAATAAGAAAAAAAAAGGAATGTGTATTCCTGGCTCCTTTATAAGGTTGTTAAATTTGGCGTTTCAGAGCAGTGTTTTGCATTGTGCTCAATTAGCACAGGCCAAGTGATGGAAACGCACCTAATTACCCCAGAGTGCTGAGAGCTCCATTCATTCTGCTCCACTGGCTGCGGGGGTGCCAGCCACAGAGACTCCAGCTCCTTCTGAAGCCTAATCCCAACTCATGGCTCCATGTTTCCGTGGCACTGGCCTTTGGGAAGCAGTGCTGGGGTCTGGCTCTTTACTGCAGTGAGTCCCTTTGCCTCCCTCCCATCTGTGGTGTATTATAGAAGCCCATACTGTATGCTTTGTGGAAATAAGAGCTCGGTGCATGGGAGGAAATCTGTCTGTAGTAGGAGTCAAAATAATTAAACAAAATGTAAAACACCATCCCCTTTCTTCTGTCAGTGAGGAAGGACTGGAGGGTCCTTTTCAGTTACCAGGGCTTGGGATTGATTTTTGGTACAGGATTTACTTGCAGCTTGTAGTAGCTATTACAATTTAATGGCTAGCTTGAGGAAAGACCTCTCCCAGTTTGATGACAAACCTTTCCCGTTAGTCTTTTCTGGAGACTTCTGGTTGATAGCTTAGTTTTTTTAGCAAATCTTTAACTAAACCTTTAAATTAAGACTTAACACAGATGAGCATCTGCTGCTTCCTTTGATAAGGCCTATGTTTAAAACAAGAACACACCTCATTGCCATCCTTGGAGCTGCTTATTTGGAGGTTTTTGTAAAACTAATTCATCCTTTCCTCTTTTTTCTGGGGACAGATGACAGCGATCAGACAGTTCTCCCATACAGATACTTGTGTTAATGTAAAGCTTGTAGCACAGCTCCATCTGGGCAGCATCTTCCTGATGATGATTCAGGCCAACGCTTTTTCTGACATTTTCATTATACAACACCTTTAGATGCCAGCAAAGCCCATCAGTTTTAGCAGCTTCAGTACTGTTTCTCCAGTCATGTTGCGAAAGCTTTCTTAAGTATGAGCCCAGATGAGACATTACAACAGCCAGATTTACAAGCCCATTTGATATTTCTTCACTTAGCAGAATTAATTTGCTCGTTTCATGGGCAGCACAGTGTGCTTTACACTTTGTTTTTCTCTCCTACAGTCACTAGATTGTTTTTTGTATTGGTACTTTCCTTATGCAATTCCTTCTTTTCTAAATGTGATTTATTGGCCTTTTTCCCCCAAACACATGGGCTATTACTTGGCTTTGCTGACATAGAAGATCTTTAAATGAACATGTGTTCTCATGCAATCCAGTGCAGTTTGTGTAACAGCCCTACTCCATGTATTTGCTACCTTTAAACCTTGCCAGGAGTAATGGTGTGTTTTGTTCCTAGTCAGAAGTCCTCTTCCTTGTTATTTTGTACTTGGTTAATGAGTTTGTTGTGAATCTTGATATCTATATTCTTTTTAGTTTCCTGAACATGTTTTAACATAAAGAAGCTGGATAAATAAAGTAGTCTGGGAAAGGAATTCAGTCTTAAGGTTACATATCTTACAGTATAATAATAATTGACAATAAAAATGATTTTTACTGTGCAATTGCATGATGTTTTTTCCTTGTTCTCATTCTCAATAAAAGACTGAAGATATCTCCTAGATTAACTGCTGCTCAGTGTTTTATTTTGACCATAACCATTGTTATGTGCTCAAAAACTTCCCTGAAATAACAGTTTTTGAGTTGCTTCACGGGCTTTTTTCTGATTTTTTCTGATGCTCATCAGCTGTCGTCTGTAAATACTTCACAGAGAGTGAAAATTTGTCCTCACCAGTCAACTGTAAAGTGATAAATACCTTTTTAGGCATGAGAAGTGGTTGCCTAGAATAATTTTTTCTGATGGTGTTCAAAAAGAATTTGGTAACTTAGTGTGATTCTTAGGGTTAGAAATCTGAGACAGTCATCAGTTGGGAGAGTCAGTCCAGTTCCCTCCCCTGCATGGAAAACATTCAAGAGCGGGAAGGAGGAGTGTGGCTCCTGGCATGAGAGAACTGATGAATTTAAGGCTTAATTCCTATCCATTGGTTAATCCTGCTTTTTTGGAAATTCAGAATTCTTCAGCCACAGAATTAGAGGGGATGGGTTCCCATAGGTTTTGTTTGAGCAGAATGGACAGACATTGCTGCCTTTAGCTTATGTTTGCATACCATTTTCATGATTAGAAGTAGGTGTTACGTCAAAACCTTCACTATTAAAAAGTGAGGCTGCTGGACTACAATTGTGCTGGGGCTTCTGTCAACAGCCTTCGTGTTCAGAATAGACATGGTCCTTCTGATAGCGTGTGGAAAGGAGAAGTGCAGTTTCCTTCTGAGATTGGCTGTGCGATAAAAGCTTCCTGCCTTTCTTGAAAAGAGAAAACAGCATGTAAGTGTGCTTTGCCCTGGGCCCCGCACTGCTTGGCAGAGAAGGCTCCTCTCAGACCCCGGAGGTGCTGCTGTTGTGCCAAGTTTGGAAGAAAGATGTTTGGGAAGAAGAAATCTTGCTCATTTGGTTTGTCTGAAACGGCTTCACTTGCAAACTCTGAGCATTATGCAGCCTTTCGGGGAAGACTCCTGCTGATTACTCATGAGTAAAGTAAGAACAGTTTGCTCAGGAAGAGGAAGAGGTTGACCAGCCATCTCAAAATACTGTTCTAAGCCCTGAAATTTTTGCTTTTCATAAAAGAAAATGGTTGAGTGGTTTTTTGTTTGTTGGTTTTTTGTTTGTTGGTTTTTTGTTTGTTGGTTTTTTGTTTGTTGGTTTTTTGTTTGTTGGTTTTTTGTTTGTTGGTTTTTTGTTTGTTGGTTTTTTGTTTGTTGGTTTTTTGTTTGTTGGTTTTTTGTTTGTTGGTTTTTTGTTTGTTTGTTTTTTGGTTTTTTTCCAGTTAATGTTGCAGAATACTGCAGTATATTAGTAGTTGGTTACCATTCCCCTTATAATCCATACTGGAATTGACTTTTTGAAATGTCTTGATGATTATGTCCCTACTTATTGTGGGGGGATTGGATTAGATGACCTTTGATGGTCCCTTCCAACTCAACACATTCTCTGATTCTGTGATTTTGTTCTGAATAGTTTAAATTGGTTACAATCAGTATTGCATTTATTTACTTATTTTTATACCCAATAGCATGTGGTATGTAAATCACATCAGTTATTTTGTTTGCTAGATTGTCTCCAGAATATGCATACTAGTAGATGTGTTGGAGACACCATACCTGGAGATATTCAAGGCCAGATTTGAAAAAGCTCTGGGCAACCTGATCTGCTACAGGATGTCCCTACTTACTGCAGGGAGACTGGCCTAGATGTCCTTTCAGAGTACCTTCCAGCTCTATGATTCTGTGTTTCTACCTTTCATTGCAAACAGTTAGCTGTTGTCCAAACGTTTCTAGGCAGATGAGAGAGGCATTTTTACAAGCTGCACCAAAAATGAAATAGCATCAACCTGTGTCTTCTGTTTGTGATTAGTTTGAAAAGACTGTGTGACACACACGTGTTTAAACAATATGGTTGGTGAACTGACTGTCTCATCCAAAGTAGATAGAGTCTGTAATACTTACTTTTTACAGCACAGAGATGATAAATCACTAGTCTGAAAATGTTTTTTAGATTAGGTTTGTATTAGTTTAACTCACAGCTCTGTTGTTAAATCACAATACGTGGAAACAAAACAACAGAGACAAATTTTTGTCCCATTTGCAAATACTGAGAGCTACTACTTTACAATTGCTTCCAGTGGGAAACCTAAGAGATGAGGTAAACCCCTGAAGAAAAAGGACTGTGGTTGTGAAACGCATTAAACATAAATCTTGTAAAGCTTGTAGGGAATGCACTGAATTGAACCTGCTCAGAGTTCATGCTAACAAGAAATTCTGGTCAATGAAGGCAGATAAAGGAATTGTAAATGGCTGTTTTTAAATGAGTCTGGAATTCCAGAACACATACTTGGATTATATGAAATAAAGCTGTCTAAATATGCAGCTCTCATTAACATAGTGGTCATAGTGTAACATAAAAATGTGTGTGTTACTAAAACCTCAGGCTGCTGGAATAGCTTGCTGGTGTCATTGTATAAATCTCTGCCATGTTCTGGGGGTTAGGGCAAGGAATAAAAGAGGCCTTTGGATTTTGCTCTCAGTTGCCCAGAAACTCTTCGAGGAGCTGTTAGACTGTGAAGGCTCACTTCAGTATGCTTTTACTTGTATCACAGAAGATTTTGAATTCACACAGCTTCTCATCTGTTGGCTTTCTCTCATGGTGATCTTTACCAGTGCTCTTTAGCACAGCAAGGAGCCAAAGTGGCTTGATGGGCAGAAAAGTCCTTCAGGAGTTCCACATGGACAAGTGCAAGGTCCTACACCTGGACTAGGGCAACCACTGCTGTCAGTACTGGCTAGAAAATAAAGGGATTGAGAGCAGTCTTGCCAAGAAGGACTTGAGGGAACCAGTGGATGAAAAATTTGGCACAAGCTAGCAATGTGTTCTCACAGCCCCGAAAACCAACCAAAAACATCAAAGGCTGCCTTGTGGCCAGGAGATCAAGAGAGGTGATTCTGCCCCTCTGCTCTGCTTTGGTGAGGTCCTACTTGCAGGGCTGCAGGACATGGACCTGTTGGAGCTGGTCCAGAGAAGGTGATGGATGTGATCAGAGGGCATCTCTGCTGTGAGGACAGAGAGTTGGGGTTGTTAAGCCTAGATAAAAAAAGGATACAGGGAGACCTTGTAGCGACTTTCCAGTACCTAAAGGGGGCTTATGAGAAAGGTGGGGATGGACTTACCACATTCTGAAGTGATGGTTTTAAGCTGAAGGAAGGTAGACTTGGATTGGATGCGAGGAAGAGATTTCCCTACAATGGGTATAGTGGAGCACTGGCACAGCTTGCCCGGAGAGGTGGCAGACACCTCATCCCTGAAAATGTTCAAGTTCAGATTGGTCAGGACTTGAAGCAACCTTCTGTAGTTGAAGCTGTCCCTCATTGCAGAGGATTTGGACAAGATGGCCTTTAAAAAGACCTCTTCTAACTCAGTGATTCTTTGATTCTATTTAGTATTGGAGTTTAGTGGGCTCAGGCAGTGTTGCCCTGAAATGTTGGTGTCTGCCTCAAGCTGGTTGGATCTGTTGATTCTGCTCATTGTAGAAGAAGCCTCTGACCAGGCAGCAGAAATGTTGCCCATGGGTCAGTTCTGAATGAAATGGAGAGGGGTGGAAGGATACATGTGTGTATGTGCTTCTCCTTAGCACTTCTCTTGAGTCCTGGGGAGCGCTGGCTACATGCAAGTGTTCTCATCTGTTCCTGGGCTGGACCGAGTGGTTCTTCAGCTCTTATCTTTTATTCTATCTGGCAACATTACTAATCAAAACCATTTTTGACAATTGTCATGTGCTTTCTGCAGGCTGCCTTGCAGCTGCTTTCTGACATTCTTCTGAGCAATTGGGAAGGGAGAAGGCTTTAGTTGTCTTTGGTGGGACATTTCTCAAATGCAGAAACCTCTGCTGGATGGTAGTGGGGAGGTAGCCTTGTGTGGACCTCCATTCTCTGGCATTCCTGTTAAGGCACAGGGTATGAAATGGCCTGTTTCTCTAGTTTCCCATGCTGGCTGCTGGCCTGCTTTGTGGGTAATTCAGTTCATGAGCATTATACTACTGGATTTATTTTTTTTTCCATCTGGCTTCCTGATACTTAGTTAATTGCAGCACTGAGCTGCTCAATCCTTTCTGCAGAGAAAACTAGCAAAAGGTGAAAGCCAGTTACAGGCTGGGACCAGGAATCCTTATTAAATACCAGGCATTTTTTGAGCAGGAGGGTGGAAGGAAGGAAAAGGAGGACAGGTAGAGAAGAATTTGGGAGAAGAAAAAGAGTTATCCTTGTCTTGAGAAAGTTACAAATACCTCAACTGCAGACAACTGGGTTCAGATTTAAGTTAAATAAATATTAATCCATTTATTTCATCACCTTGGCAGCTCACAGTGCTTGATTGTTTTTGTGCTGGGTTCATTTGTTGGGTCTATTTTGTGCAGCTGGGTGTTTTAAAGCTCTTTTCAGGAGAGGCTGATGTTGCTTCAAGGGGGAGTTCTAGCAGTGGAAACATAGCAAAGACCAAATGCTAAGTCTGTCACCACCATTCACACCTGTAGAGAGAAATAAATTTAATATTTCATGGTATTCCAGAAAATAAAGGTTTAAATATTTGTCTTTTCAAAAACATCAGGTCAGCTTTGGTGTTAGATTTTAAAACATTTTAATTATTCATAAAAAATGTGGAATGGCAGAAAATTCTACATTGTCATTGTTGTAATGTGATCAAAAGTAATAAATTACAATAAATAACTAAATAAGTAATAATAAATAAATTAGTAATAATAAATAAGCTTATCAATTAAATCTGTCATTTGGAATAAGGCTTGTCTTGCACTTGAAACTTATGTGACAAGAAGTTAGGAAAAAAAATTTTATTTCAGTAATTTCTTGTACATTGTTTTTTGTTTCTGACTCTCACCAAATCTCTGTTTTTATAGACCTCCTGCTTATTTCCAAAAGCTGTGTGGTGGCTCGTTAATAAAGGCTTCAACAATAGCTCATTTGCAATATGTTATAAAGTTGAAAAATGTTATTGATGATTTTGGATGGACTTTCAAGAGCCTTTTTTTGTTGTGATTTGCTTTTCATGAAGAAACACAGATTTTACAGGCCAGAGCTGTCATCCAGCTATTGTAGCCAACATCAGCAAACTTAGTAGGAGTGAAAAAAGGCATTTTTTTGTATTCCATTCATTTCAATTCATATAAAAAATGGCACTATTTTCAATTTAATTAAATGTTAAGGTTCATTGTGAGTGACTTTAAAAAATCTGTCTTTTCAGGGCTTTGTATTTAAAAAGAATGATTTTTTTTTTCAATTTGCTGGGTGATTAAATTTTGTCAAGTTTATCAGGTGATTAAAAACATATATTTCCAAATTAGTTAGTTTGCATTAGCAAGCCCTTGCACTACTTGCATTTTGAGTTTTAACTTTGGTGAAACAGTTAACTATTATGATGAAAATTATGAAAGCATTTTATTTTGGCAAATACCTAGAAAATTCAAAACATCTGGAATGCAAAGTACTGTTTTTCTTGCCGTTTTTCCTCCAATTTCCATCAATAATGTGCAATTATTTTCCACTTTAGTTCTGCTTCATACAAGTGGTTTCTCCTTTTATTTTTTATTTAACCCACTGCTAGCAAGGGGAACAGTTGGTCATCTCTGTCTTGAGGTGACATTAGAGCTTGCCTGGTGTTGCTGATTGGTCAGAACCATGAGGCTGCCATTTCACCTCATGTATAATGTGACACTGTGTACATTCCTTGCAATGAGGAACAATTTTGGGGTTCAGTAACTATCAACTCAGCAACACATTTATTTCACACTGGGATCACTAAAACCATCTGTTGATAATTTGCTTTCTTATGGACCTCTGGCTGGCGTCTCTGAACGGAAGTATCTGAAGTCATTGCCTGAGCCTGTAATGATCTCTATTTAAGGCTAATTCTCAGGGAATTGAATGCAGATAAATCTTTATGGCTTCATAAAAAACCTGATTCTAATGAAATATTTAATGCTAACAGAGGTAGAGGCAGTTAAAAATTATCTAAATGCCTAGTTGTCAATTTCTTTGGGAGTGCTGCTGTTATTTCTTAAATAGGCAGTCTGGCTTTTTTAATCAGTTATCCTGATAACTATTTCTGACCAATTGTATTTCATATTCACACATCCCAACATAAAATACAATATTTTCAGTGTTTTAAAATTGACTTAATTTATGCTGTATTTTCAAATTAGGAATCCATAAATCTAATTGTATGTAAAAACTTGATGTTCAGTGGACAAAACTTTAATATAAAATATGCACAAAAATTTTAGAATATATCTTAAAGGTTGGAAAGGCACAACCAGGTAATGAAACTTACTCTAAATGGTATGTAGCTGTGGGTGCCTCTGCTCAAGGATACTGTGAATTGTGAATCAAAGGAGCTATGACAACTGTTCTGTGGGGACAGAAGGGCAGTTTTGGCCTGATGTCTAAGTTTCCTAAACTGTTCCAAGAGAAATCTAATGCTAAAGAAGTCCAGGAAATTATTTGATTAGGTAATTTGTACTGGAAGTTTCATTTGTAACAGAACAATATTATGCATGTTTTTATGACATTTAATCCAATTAAATAAACAAACTTCCTTCTACTTAAATATAGTTAAAATTTAAAAAAAATATTCAAAATGGTGATATTTGTGTTCAGTATACTTAAATTTCCATATCAGTATAGAATCAATTTGCATGAGAATGTTGTGCAGCGTGAATATTAGGTATTATTGTACTAGTAACTTTGGTAGATTTGAAATTGGAAACCAAGAATTTACTAGGCAGAATGTGTTCAATAAACAGTCTCTAGTCAAAGTGGTTTTGATGTCTTGTAGTGATCTTTTTAATATCAGCAAGACACACAGAACTGCAGAACATAAATGAAGTGTGTGAGCATCTTGTTCTTTTTTTGTTGCTATTTTGGGATTCTGCGTTCCTGCAGCTTTTTTCTTCCATATTCATTATGGAACGTTATGTATGGTGGAGTTAGTCCTTAAGAAGGAATTTACAGGTCATCTGTGAATTGTATTTATCATGGATTTGTCACTAAAAATGTTGTGAAACAGTTGAACAGGTCGATTGGAGAGGTGGTTGGACCTCCATCCTTAGTGTGGCTGGAATCCTGTGTGGACAAAACTTTAGCAACCTGCCCTGTGTGGGACAAGCTGACACAGGTGGTCTATGCCAGATGATTCTGTTTCTGCCTGCATTTGGGAGGCAGAAAGGAAAATGATTGAAATTGAAGACCGTGTTTGAGTTTGTCCAAAACAGAAGTGTTACAGATAAATTAAGATTTTAAGACTGGCCAAGTTTTCCTAACCTGATCACTTTTAGTATTTGTCTCTGTGATGTTACGGTTTTGTGAAGGTATTAAGGAAATTTTGAAATGGTTTTACCTTGTTCTTCTGTATAAGATGTTGCCCAATTAGAATCTTAACACATTCATGCTTTGTTTCCTTTGTGGGATGGATACATACTTGAAGTGTTTTCTGCTAATGCCGTCCTCCTTCACTGTACATTACACTAACACCACACTGGGATCAAAATTTACTTTTGAAAGATTAACTTCTTTAAACATCCTGTTGGATTTTACATGCCTGAAAAACCCAATGACTTTTTCTCCAGCTCTGTCATTGTCAGTGCCTGAATAGGTGGCCTCATGCCCCCTGTGTGGTTTGGGCAGGATGCTGTGATTGTAGGGATAATCTTCTTAGTGATACTTGGCACATGAAGGGTGGCACCCGTGGGAGGACATCGATGGTGATGGATTTGCTGTTGCTGTGATGTTTTTAACTTGTTTCTGAATGGTTTTGACATCTGGCATTAACGATGAGAGTACGAGTCTGTTAAGAGAGACCTTTTACTAGTAGATGTGAAAAGAGTCACACGCCAGTGGTTTTCAAAAGATGCAACAACAGCTTTAGCTGTATTGACAGAATGCTCAATTCGGTCGAAACATCCTTAAAAATGTTGGTGAAAGAAACCAATTTTGTGAAGTACAAAAGCTTTGTGTGAGGTTGGTTTCATCTCTCAAAGAAGAAAGGTTTGAGTCGAGGAATCACACTTGGACATTGCCCTGCTTTGTCACGGGTGTAAATGAAGGAATACAAGTTGCAGCTCAGTTCTGGAGCCCACACACTCATTTACAGATTGGGAAGGGGATGGGGCATAATGTAATGAAAAGCTCTTTTATAAAGTTCTTTTCTGTAGGAAGTTGTTTAGAAAAGCGTAAACCCCACTTAATCTGTGTCTTGGAAGTGTGAGGAATTAATCTCAGGAGATGCCTTTGATATTCCATTAGTTGAGATACAACCAGCTTAAGGTAGTGTGGCATGAACCCCAGTGCAAGTCATGCACTCGTGAGCATTGAGCTACTTATTTTATTAAATCACTGTTTAGAAAGACAATCGCCTACTGCAGCTGCTTTTATTTATAAACTTTGTAAATATTTTTCCAAACAGCCTGCTGGTTACTTTTTAGCACAAATCCTTACAAGTTGGAATTTATTTGTTTTTATTAGAACCAGATATTAAAAACATGTTTTGTTGCAGCTGAAATTGAAACCGGCTTCACCACTTGCTGTGGAAACAAGACGGTAAATCTATTCTCGTGTACACCAGTGTGTCAATCCATGTTTTTATGTGAGCAGGGAATTTTTTTCATTCCTTTTTGCAACTGGCTTCTGGAAAGAAAAATATACAGAACCTATCCTTTTCTTTTTTTTTAATATATATATA